>JANQAP020000172.1:5603212-5625485 GCA_026874005.2 Erythroxylum coriaceum
ATAATAAATATTTTCATTACAATATTGTAATTGGAAGAAAATTAAGTTATATGTAAATACACTTGCTTTCCAAGACATTATATTTACATAAACCTAACAAAGGTGACTAATCCTTATAAACCACTGATCCCATATTTGACCCACTTTAAGGGATCAAAACAAGATAAACAATTTTTCGATCTATATAACATATTTTCCAAAGTTAATATTAATCTGCCTTTGTCAGGAGTGATCAGGAACATTCCAGCTTATGTGAAGTTCTTTAAGGAACTAAGCACAAAGTTTGAGCCAAACAAGAAGGTGATAGTTTCAGAAGTTGTAAGTACAGTGCTTCAGTAGCAATTACCCCCCAAATTGAAAGACCCAGGGAGTTTTCTTGTGCAAGTATCAATGGGTAATGGGGATGGGGTTACGGGTATGT
Source organism: Erythroxylum coriaceum (assembly GCA_026874005.2). Taxonomy (NCBI): domain Eukaryota; kingdom Viridiplantae; phylum Streptophyta; class Magnoliopsida; order Malpighiales; family Erythroxylaceae; genus Erythroxylum; species Erythroxylum coriaceum. The sequence continues at coordinate 5,603,634 of JANQAP020000172.1, forward strand.
TTCACCTTAGAGCGAGTATAAACATTATGCCTCACTCTATTTATGAGAAACTAGATCTAGGACAATTAAGACCTACCAATATATGCTTACAATTAGCTGATAGGTCAATCCGTTATTCGAAAGGAATAATGGAAGATGTGTTAGTAAAGGTTAGAGGATTGACTGTCCCTATAGACTTTGTGGTCATAGACATGGGGGAGGTTAAACAACAAGGGCAGGCGCTCACAATACTCCTAGGGAGGCCTTTTACGACCACTACCAATACCTTGATTAATGTGAAGAACAAAAAACTGAGCATGATTATTTTGGGAGAAATAATAGAATTTTCAAATTTTAATGTTAAATACATTCCTACTACTACTATTTGTGAAGAATGCTCTCTTGTTGATCAATTTAATTCTACAGACCTCGATTTTGCATTGCAGGAAGAAGAAGAAAAGAAGTTGGGCTTGATGAAAGAAATTGATAAGTGCTGTCAATTGCTAGACGATGCAAATGAGGGAGAGGTTGGCAAATTCTTGAGGAATGATCCCAATGAAGAGAAGAAAACAGTAGAATCAATCACTTTGAGTGATCCGTCTTGATCATAACGGTTAAGGTGTCCAGCTAAAAGACATTAATGAAGAGCTAAATGGGAGGCAACCCCTATAATTTTCGTTTATTTTTTAGTTAGTTGTTTGTTATTCCTTTTTAGTAAAACTCGACTTAATCTGTTTGCTTTGTGTGCACAGGCCTACTTTTCAATATCTTCTATTTGTCCTCCTCGTGACCGTTCTCTACTCCTCAATGTAGTACGTCATGCTTATTGCCATGTTTCACATTGAATCGACACAGCCACCACCCACACTTTACTATCATATTTTTATCCCTTTTCTTTTTATTATTTTTATTGCATGTTAGTTTAATGTCTTTTAGTTTTAATGCTTGTCTTTGTTCATGTTATTTTGCATTTTAGATCCCTCTTTTACTTTTTTGTATCACATTAGGAGCAATGTGATATTTAAAAGTGGGGGAGTATTAGTTAAAAAATTATTATTTTATGTGATTGTGTGTTTGTTTTTTCCCATTTAATAGTTAGAGATGCATGGTCATTAAATGAACTTGATCTGGATTAGAAATGCATAATATGAGTTAATGAGTATACTTGCGTGCTTAGGCTGATTGAATTGGATTTCGATTAAAGGGACATTAGCTTGTTGTGATAGATGAATGACACTTTTCATTTGGTAAGACTTGAGCCCTTTTGAAATATTTAATACCAAATTCAAGTATTCTTTATCAAGAGTGTTCTTTCATGATTAACGAACTCTAGAACTTACTTGCAAATTCTAATCAAGATCACATAGTCTTATGCAAATATTGAAATGATGAAGGCAATTAGGATATACCCGTTTTACTTAAAAAGTCACTGTAATTTTACCCTTAATGAGCACCCTTTGAGCTTAACATAAACCATTTCTTCTTTAAACCCAAAATGTGAGCATCAACCTTGATTATTTAACTTTTTCATCATACCTACCATAAGGACAAATTGAGCATTTGAATGAGTATGAATGGGTTTAGGGAATAATTGCTTGAATAAGTGTGGGGGAATCATAGGATATAGTTGGTTTTTGAGTTGGGAATGAGTATGGTTATAATAATTTGTATCTCTCCTCCACATTTTACCTCTTCTAAACTTGATCTTACTTTAAATCAAAAATAATTAAAAAAAGAAAAAGAAAAAAGAAAAAGAAAAAAGAGAAATTGAAAGGGAAAAAGAAGGAAGAGAAGATAAGCAGAAAGTAAAAAGAAGAGGAGAGATATTAAAAAGTGAGTGCTAATCTTATTAAAATGAGAGGAAAAATTGAGCATTTTATGGTTAATTGTTTTGTATTATTTTAAATGCTCAATTTGTTTTGTGGTTTTAAACTGCAATATTCTTTTTTCCTACCCTTATCCTGACCCCATTACAACCAAAATAAAGACCTTTGGATTGATGTTTATGTTTGATATGAGTGGTGGAGATTGGATTGGTAAGCAAGCTTATGGTAGATGCCTTACATGAAATGAACGATGAGTGAATATATATCCTACCTTTAAATGCTTGAGAGGATAATGAGTGGAGTGAGTATCTATCACACTTGTTAATTGTCTTTGAGTTGAAGTACTTATTGATTTGGCTAAGCATACAGATAATAGCCTGTTCATAGAGTATTAAGAGTTTCAAGTCCTCAGGTTATGTTTATTGAAATGATCATTGATATCTTTCGCCATTATTTGGTACAATCGTTGTTTTGATTGTTTGTCCTTGTATAGTCTAGTATTCTTGATTTTGTTTGAGGACAAACATACTTTAAGTATGGGAAAATTGTTGTGTCTAATTTTGTTGAATTTTTCTTGCATTCATACCTTGATTTTGGTTACAAATTCTTGTGTTTTTAATCCAAATTTGTGGTGAATTGAGTGAAAACGGTGTGAATATTGCATGAACATTAATTGGATTGTCTTATGAATGTTGCATGGAAATCAGAAGAATTTTGCATGAAAATAGGTGTGACACGTTAATTACATGTCACACACATTAATTGCATAATCACACATTTTAATTGCATGGCCATACACTTAATTACATTGTGACACGTTAATTACATAATCACACCCATGACCATGTAATTCACGGGTGTGACACGTGAATTACATGGTCACACCCGTGACCACGTAACTCACGAGTATGATAATGGGTCACACCTATGACCATGGCTGTACGGGGGTGACAATGAGTCACACCCGTGATTGTCATACTCGCACCTGTGACTATTTCTTTGCACTTAAGTTTGAAACGTGGTAGCTGCAGGGTTGACGGCTTGAAACCCTAAACCTAGAGTCATACTATAAATAGAAATGGAATAGAAGGTAGCGGGGAGACAGATCCCACAGACTCATCCAGTAACAAAAAATAGATAGAGAAAAAGAAGGTGAAGAAGAGAGGAGAGAAAGCAGAGACCAGTCAGGTGAGGTGAAGAAGAAGAGTAGCAGAGAGTGGAAACAGCTTGAGCATCCGATGATCTAGGTGAGTACCAAGCAAGAGGAGAAGGCGAGAGCCAATGTATAGAGCATGAGAGCACAGGAGACCACTACAACTCCTCCATCTGATCTTTGTTTGCTTGCTCTATTCTTCATTTGTAGCATTATTTCTCTGTGTTTTACTTTTCTGTTGTTAACTGAACTTATTACCATGTTAGCTTAACTAACTGATACTCTGTAGCTTTTGATAGTTCATTTGGTTATTAACTTAGTTTGTTACTTTTATACTTCTCTTATACTGATAAAGATGGGATTGAAGTATATGAAGATGAAGAATCTTGTTATTTCCATGATGGGTTGATCTCTTTTTCTTAAGGATTAATGTAGTTATTTTAGTCAAATATGCATGATTAAGGGACTATGTTGTTGTCTTATGTTTGCTATAGTTTCTGAACTGAATGGGTGTAATAGTATAACCAAACTTTGCATCATTTTCGTATTAAATGAAGGATCGAGAGAAGAAGTGTAATATGGAACGAGAAGCTATAGATGCTAAGGTTAAGAACTAGAAATATATTAACTTAAGTGGTAATTAGTAGTCGGGTTTTCATAATTAATTCAGATGATAACTTGTCAAATACGAAAGTTAGAATTAGTTTATTATTCGAGTTGATCTTAGAACCCAACTGTTAATTTTAGTAAGACAATTACCCAATCATTTCCCCTTAGTCAAGCATAGGAGATTAAATTAGTGAAATTAATTCTCATGAGTTTCCCAGTTCGATTAATCTATTCATTTTTACTTCCAGTTAAATTAGTTTACTTCTCAGTTTAATTTTGTGATTTTCTTTAAAGCCTTCACTCAACAAATCGGGATAGAACGTTTAGGATTGCAAATTTTTTTTGTTCAAGGTTAATTTGAGTGGACCAATTTCACCTCTGTAGGAAACGACCCTGGTAATCAAATACAACTACCTCATATACTTGCGAGTAGGATAGTCTAGGTATTTTTAGAACTTATTTTGGGCACAACAATCATAAGCATGGATAAGGCCCAGAAGAGATTGGAAGGGAATTTCGATGAAGTAGTTAAGAACCACGTCTCTTCTATTCACAATCTAGAAGTTCAAGTGGGCCAATGACCAATTCATTATATATAAAAAGTGTGGGGAGCCTATTGATCTTTTAAAAATAGCAAGAATTCTCATGAAAGGTTATTTAGTGATAGTTGCCTTTTTGTTTGATTAATGATAATAAATGCATACTTACAAGTATCATAGGTGCATGAATAGGGTGTTAATGTTTTGACTGATATGTATATTCAAATCAAAGAACTTAAACATGAAAGGAATAAATTAGTATAGCACATTTTAAATGATTTATGTTTGAGGTTAAGTTAATTCCATAAGATTTGAAGCCATTGTACCATTATTGTATTATTGCATGAATGTGTGATTATGTGTTTATGTGTTTTGAATTGTTTGTATTTTTAGTTTTGCTTGAGGACAAGCAAAGGTTTAAGTGTGGGGATGTTAATAGGTGTAAATTATACTATATTTTGCTAGGTGTTTAAGTGTATTTTTAAGTGTTTCTTAGATGATTATCATGTGTATAGGCTTATAATTGCGCTATTGTTAGTTTTTTTATGTATTCTAAGTGTTTGTGTGCTTTAGAGCAAGAACTTGATCTTAATTTTATGTTTCATAAGGTGTTCTATGTGTTTATGAGTGTTGAATATAAGATAATTGAAGAACAAGGAAGATTTGAAGCAAATTAAGGAGACACGGCCATGTATGTCTTTTAGCTCGTTTAAAATCGTGAATTGGAGACTTTTGAGCTATACATCGTTTGATACATGATTGTGTATCAGACTGTGTATCTACCAGTGAGTGAAACAGCGAATTTCAACTTTTCCAACTCACGAGTCTTTTTGATCTTTTAAGGTTTCAAGGCCATTTTTGTGACTGAATAAAATGCGAAAACCCTAAAAACAACCCTATGACCATAAAATACTATTTAAGAACGTGAAAAGCACAAAAAAACGTAGCAACCATCATGAAAAAGTGGATCAAAGTGGGAGATTAAGAACATCATTAGAAAATTCCAACTTTCTAGATCAAGGAGTAAATAAAGTTTTCATTCCTTTTCCCTTATTTCTTTCTTTATTATTGATGTGTAATTGGATTTCCAAGATGTTAAACATGTTCATGAGTTTCTAAATTCCATATTAGGGTTTATTCTGAATTTATTTTGTGAACTTGATTGTTATTGATTCAATACAAAATTATGATGTTGTGATAATTGTACATTTCATACTTTGATAGTAAATCAAGATAGTGAGTCAAAAGTAATATGATTAAATTAAGCAACGAGAAGTCATGTGATTATCAAATCAACTATCATTTGAAGATAGATCTTGTGTGAGAACTTGATTATTCAATAGATAGCTTCAAATCTAATTGAAAACGTTAGGAAAGTTTTGTGAATCTATAGGTTGCAACATCTAAATTTTTCGAACTTAATTAGGGTTAATTGGTTAGGTCTTGAAAGAGAGTAATCAGTACATAAGGAAATCTAGGATCAACACATAATTGGATCAATCATAGTTAAGGAAAGAAAATAATGAAAGAATAAATCCTAAACATTCATCCATGATCAACCTTTATTCAATTTGGCAACTCATTTGTTATTTGTTTATTTGCTTGCGTTATTTACTTTTTTTAATTTCCTTTATTATTTTTTATTGAAATCATATTCTACTATTTTAAACAAAGTTAGGTTCAAATTGTTTTATCTATTTCCTCGTAGGATCAATACCCTTCGATACTACAAGATATGATCCATTTATTTATAGGTATTGAGAGTTTTATTAGATATAAAACTTGGTCAACAAATCTCTTGAGCAATACTCCTACTATAAATTTATACGGGAGTCAAATATTGCACCTGTTAACTCCTTCATATTATGGTTGTCATCTTCTGCTAAGGTTCGGTACAAGAGAAGCTAAAATTTGATGTTCCTGATCTAAAATATGCCCTATATGAAAATTCATTGGAGACACATGATCATCTATTTTAACTTGAATTAGAATAACCGGACTTGTATGGATATAATGACGTGGGCAGCTAAGGTGAAATTGAATGTGAAAGGCGATGATAAGATGTTCAAGGCTGGTTTTGCTCTTTACTTCATTACATATGGAGAATTGGGAATGCTAGAATGTTAGGTGATGATAAGGCTGACTGGGATTATAACTTGCGAAGGATATATGACCAAGCTCAGACACGTTGCTTTGATAAACTCATACAAGGACTTGATCACAAGGAGGATGAAAATTAAACTAAACTTATGAAGCATGGCTATTACACTTCCACGTTCTCTATTTATCTGTTTTGTAACGGTAGTTGATTGACTCCAAAATCAATTGGAGTTGTTTGTTGCTCTTGTAATTAATGTTAGGACTATGCATTGACCTCAGATTTACATTTTTTTCGCAAATCTAAGCTCATGGGCAAAAGATGCACATGATGTCCAAACCCGTAAATAAACTAGACAGTCACTATTGCCAAAAAAAACAAAGCATCAGAAAAGTGCGTCATTGAAGGCCATAAACAAGCAAGGCACCTACTGCACCAACACCAGCCAGCAGACCAATAACCACTCCAATTGGAGGCAATCCACCACCAATTGCTTTTCCAGTATTGACATCGTACCTAGCAAACCTCTTTTTGGGTGCTCTACACTGTGGACAAACATATGTATCCGGCTGCAGAATTTGAAAGAACGAGAAGATGAGAATGGCATTTGATGGGAATATACTTATCAAGTGATCAATTGATGATGTATATTTGAACTGTTTTTCAATTCTTGACAAGTTTTCTGTCCTTAAATCAACAAACAAGACAAACATACCTGTTCTTCAAATGGTTTTGTTAAGGTGTATATGTATCCACAATCAAGACATATGTGAGTAGCTCTGGCCTGCGGAACAATTTGCACCGTTAGTATGGAGGAGAATCAGTAACCACTGTTCCTCATTCGAAGCCAGGACAATCAAATACTTATCATTAAAGCATCCTTGCCTTCTGAGCCTCAGTCAACTTCCTTCCAAACCGAGGAGGAGCTGGACGCTTCGGAAGTCGTTTCACATCTACATCTGCACCTCTGCATGGCAGTAAAGATGGAGGAGATGAATGCAAAGTTTCTCTTTTGAAATGAACAAATTGCAGCAGAGATCTTAGTTCACCATTTTATCTTTATTCATCTGATTTTCACCATCAGCCTATCTATATAAATAGGGTAAAATTTTTACACCCAAATTTACTAGTCTCTATGAAAAGGCCAATCGCAGGACAGCATATTTGTGGTCGATTTCAATCACATTTTGTAAACAACATGATGTGACTTATCTCCCTAAAGCCTTTACTCCAAGTGCCTCGAGAGGCTTTGTTTTCCTTATCATTTATCTAAAGAACCAGCCTTTTGTCTGTGGCAGAGATTGAATCTCGTTTTCTTCAACATTCTGGAACCATGAAGTTTTCATAAAAGGAGAAAAAAAAATTTATTCTCAGCACAGTCAAGATATTTAGACCCAATTTCTCAATGATAGAACATTTAGTAATCCTGGGAAGACGTTAACCGACAGTGATGTCGGTGGTATCCAAAGCACTAGAGATGCTATGTTCTAATTTGCAGATATCGAGACATAATGCCTTCCGACCTGCATGGTCCTTACAACTACATTTGGAGAGAAGCAAAAGTGGCTTGTGGAAAAAGAAAGTTCGGATCAAAATCCTTATATTGTTTCAGATGAAAGTTAACAGTGCTTGAAGTTTTCTCCTATTTTCACTTCATGCAATACAATTCGAGCAATTGGAGTCCCACTTTTCAATCATGTTCAAGCAAGATTCTGTAATTCTTGGGAATCTGTGAGCACAAATGCAAATAAATATTTAAAAGGAATTGGCATGTGTTGAGGTCATGGAAACCTGCTGACAACGAAGTAAACAGATTCAGGCTTTGCTTGGATAGCAGTTTTAGTAAATCCAAGTTTATCAGCAGGCCAAAGTTCATCGCCGAAGAAGCTGCTAGTGTACAACACTTGGTCTCCTGCTTTAAGCCCTGCTTTTGCTGCATTCCCTCCCCCCTCTACAGCCTAATAAAACACCAATTACGTTATCATTAAGTTTCACAAATGGCTCTTACTCTTTCAGAACCAAGTGCGTCAAATAAGCCAGAGACGTGACTCACAGTGATGACAACACCACCACCAGTCTTTTGACCCAAAGTGAGGCCAAGTGGCTTGTCAACCTCAACCTCAATAGTCTTGGCAGCGCCAGCAGCTCTGGCAGTAATCTGAAGAATCTTTTTTTTCCCAACAAAGCCGCTCTGTTTCTCGGCTAGAAAGAGGTCTGATGAAGAAGCCCTTTTGGAATCCTTAAGTGAAAGGCCTTGGAAGCATGTTCTCTGGAGTAGGAAAGAAATAATATGCTCAAGTCAAAGGCTAATAAAGTTCAGTATAGAAAGAAACTTGGCATAAACTAAGAAGACAAACCTGAAGCTGTGAGGACACAAGAGGTTTGAAAGATGGGGTGGAAGCTGTGGCTTTGTTGGAGTGATTCCTGGTAAGAGCTGCGGAACAAGAGGGGGCACCGGCAACCACAGCAGATGGCATTGTTCACACTCGAACGAGATATAGATGGATGCAGAGACAGATTGAGACGCTGATGAAGAAGTGGTTGTGTTGTAATGAGAATTTAGCTGTTGTATTTGTTGCTCTGCTGGTTGTTGATAAAATTAGAGGACAAAATTGTTGGGCAGATAAGATATCTAGCCTGTGGCAGGGGAACACGGCCGAGTGGCGATTGTGAGAGCCACGGGACAACGGTGTACCAGTATGCCACTAATCAACTATAAGACTAGATATATGGATTCCACTTACTCTAAAAAATGAGATATATTATCAAAATTTTAATTATAAAATCAAATTTTATTTATATTATATTATAAAAGCGAAAATGTGATCTCCTCGTAAAGAGTTAAACATGCAAATTGATCGTAGAAGCGATGTGTTATTCCAGAGTAATTGCTCATAATCCAATGGCCTTAAAGTAGCACCATGAAGATTTACGTATGTTAAGTTTTAATATTTATAACTTCGATAATATTTTAAGCATACGGGTCATTTGCATAGTATTTAAGATATCGATCTTACGAGAAGGGTTAATCTAATCCTAAAATCTAAGATTTGACTCAAATTCGCAATAAATCAAAATAACAAACAAAAGCAGAAAATTATTCAATCAAGCAATCAATCTTAAGAATTAAATTCAGAAATTATAAACAGCATAGTAAATTGCATAAACCAATCAATAATCAACCTAGGAGCTACCAATTGAGAGAAATGGGGTTTTAATTTGACTTTAATGAAAATCTAATTGATTATGAAATTATCGAATTACCGAGTCTAAACGGTCCTAGGTGGATTACTCTCTCTTGAGTTATAATCTTTAACCCTAATTAATATTTCCTAATTAGATTATGGAATTGCAATCTCTCGATTTACAATTTACCCAAAACCTAATTTAATTTTGAAATTGTCTAATAACGTACCGAAACCTATGCACGATCTCTCGCTACACAAATTTAACGGTTTGATTCAATTCTTTATCTATCAAACTACCTAATTCTTGTTAGCCCAATTTGAGGATATTCACTCAGTTTACCCTCTCAGTTTGTTATCGAATTATTAAGAACAGAAATTGAATCACGAATAACTCAATAAAATTGCAATAAATCAAATTTCATTAATATCAAAGACAAATCCCGAAGCTGAGTTTAGACAATATCCTCAACATTCAACAATCTATCATCTATGGCTATCTCAAATTGTATACAATTGTAAGAATGAAATAAATCAAAAATAGTTCAGAATGGATGATGATGGAGGCAGCGACAGCTAGAAACCACTTGTTCCTGGAAGTATTTCGCGTCAAACTTCTTCTCCGTGTCTCTCTTCCTTCGTCTCCTTCCTCAAATCTCTCGATAAGCTCTCTAGGGTTTTAGAATTTAGTTGATGCAAAAAGCTCTCATCTTCTGTTCTTTATGTTCCTTAAATACCTTGGAAGCCCTAGGGTTGATTCGGGGTCGAAACGGTCTGAAAAGCTCCTCAAAACTTGACGTTTTCACCTATTTCATGTCTGTCTGATGCAAGCCACGATCGTGGCCCTGCCTACCACGATCGTGGCCAGCGTCTAACCTCTCTGTCACGATTATGACCAAAGAGTCATCATCTTGGTCTGGTTCAGATCTCTTTGTCACGATTGTGACCAAAGTGTCACGATCATGGCCTGGATCTTGGTGGTTCACATCTTTCTGTCACGATCGTGGCCTATTGTGCCATGATCGTGGCCTGTGATTTTGGCCTGAATCTCTCCGAAACTTTTCTGTTCTTCACCGTTGACCCTGAAACACTAACAAACACATCAAGGTATCTCAAAAACATAACATTTAAGCTCAAAGACTCATACTAACTCATAAAAACACTTAAACACATAAACTAACACAATTAAAACCTAAATACACATTAGAAACTCAAATTAATACTAAATACCTAACAAATTGAACCCTAAAACATAATCCAAATTATAACTATCAACATCCCCACACTTAAACATTTGCTTGTGCTCAAGCAAATAAGACAACAAACACAAAACAAACAATGCAATAATGAGATAATGACTTCAACTTCATGAAATAAATTTAATCTTAAACAAGTTATACAAGTTATATCTAATCATTAACATGCAAAATCTATGTCTAGGGGCTTTGAACTAAATATAAAAATTAATCGAGATCTAAGTGTTAATTTATTTACCCTTTTCAATTGCACACACACATTAATAATTCTTTGGTCCTTCAGACTCTGCAACTGTTCCTAAGTGTGGTTTCATGAAAAGTCAAGCTTATTACAAGTCTGGTAGGTTTTTATTCAGAACATACACATTTTTTTAATTAGTTAGCATAGACTTAGTTTTTTTACGTGGAGGCAAACATTGGTAATAAATATCGATCTAGTTACTCAACTAAATTATGTTTTTATTAAACTACTTGGTTGAAACATCATTATAGCTTTTTGACGTGAAGGCACACATTTGTGATGCATGTCGATCCTGTTACTTAGCTATATCACGTTTTCAACTGGCTACTAACTCTATTCATAATCCGAAGGTCAGTAGAATAGTGATTTATTTAACATATTTTTAATTTATTTTATTGCCTACCTTGTTGTTTAAGTTACTGATTTCTATGCAAAATACTAATTAAGCTACTTAAGTTGAAAGGCCTCAAATTATGAATGAATGTGACAACCTAGAAGGTGCTAATTGTACACTAAACCCTAATTAAGTTGTATATTTCCCCTAATTCACTCATTTTGCGGGATAATGATTATTCACAACCTAGTAGACTATGTTCAAAATTAAATAAATTTCACTTCATCTAAACCATTGACACATTCAAACATTTCACACAATGCAACCTAATAACTATCATACAATATGCAAACTCACATAAAAAAGTAAAACACATAACCCTCCCCACACTTGAACAACAGATTGTCCTCAATGTGAAAAGGGAGCAAACAGCACATAACAGAAAAGAAAAGACAGATTTTAAAGTAAACAGAAAATAAAATAGAAATAAACATAAAAGAAAAAAATATAACCGAAGGCTAATTTGAAAAAGAAATAAATGGGTTAGACACAAATTTCATGGAGATGGAGGGAGTGATGAACACCCTGAGAGTTAACACAAATTACTAACGTTTTATTGAAAATAAATATAACTACAACTAACATTTTCAAACAAACTTCTAAACTCGCTTCCTTAGCTTGACCTTGCGTCTAGGAAAGCATCTTAATTATTCGGAGACAAGGAAATCACTACCTTATCTTTGGGAATTGCTCCTCTAAAATAAAGTTTGCAAAGATGCCCGTTGACCTTAAAAGTCTCCTTGTTAGTATTTTCTAGTTTGAGGGCTCCATGATCAAAAACTGAATGACCGTAAACGGTCCATTCTATCTAGACTTTAACTTCCCTAGAAATAGCCTCAACCGTGAATTATATAACAGAACAGTGTCTCCTACTTTGAATTCCTTTTTCTTGAGATGAGCATCGTGCCATTTCTTAACCTTTTCCTTGTAGAGTTTGGCATTTTCATAAGCATTAAAATGAGATCTTCAAGTTCTTCCAATTGTAGACGTCTCTTTTCGCCGGCTTGTTTCTAATCAAAATTTAATGCTTTAATCGCCCAGTACGCTCGATGTTCTAATTCGACCAGTAAATGACATGCTTTCCTGTAAATGAGCCTATAAAGAGTTGTTCCAATGGGTGTTTTAAAATTTGTCCTATAGGCCTATAAGGCATCATATAGCTTTGCTGCCCAATCCTTTCTGGAGTTGTTCACTGTCTTTTCCAGAATTCGTTTTAGTTCCCAGTTAACAACTTCCACTTGGTCACTAGTTTGCGGATGGTAAGGTGTAACAACTCGGTGGTGCACTCCATATCTTTTTAAGAGGGCATCAAAAGATCTGTTGCAAAAACGTGCACCTCCATCACTTATTATTATACATGGCACTCCAAACCGAATGAACTTCTGCACTACCTTCCCATCATTGGTTGGAGATGTTATTGCTTCGGCCCAACGTGAAACATAATCAACCCCCACTAAAATATATATGTTCCCCATTGAAGATGGGAACGGACCTATAAAATCGATGCCCCATACATCAAAGACTTCTACTTCTTGAATATTAGATAAAGGCATTTCATCCTTCTTAGAAATGTTACCTATTATCTAGCATCGATCATATTGTGCCACGTAGGTCTGCGCATCCTTAAATAATTGTGGCCAATAAAATCCACTCTCAAGTATTCGAGTCACTGTTTTGTTGGATCCATAATGCCCAGCATACTGACCTTCATGACATTGCTTTAGAATGTCTAACATTTCCTCATCTAGAACAAAATGTCGCATCAACCCATCTGCACAAGCTCTATATAGGGTTGGCTTATCCCATACACATCGATTATAGTCATTTAAGAACTTCTTCCTTTGTTGGTAAGAGAGATCTAATGGAAGCTTACTACTGGCAACATAATTGGCAATGTTCGTAAATCATGATGTAGTCAAGCTCTTGAGAAGCATCAGAGTTTCATCGGGGAAATTTTTGTTAATGTCATCACTTGGCTTGCATTCACCTCTCTCAAGTCTGGATAAGTGGTCTATAACTATGTTTTCTGCTCCCTTTTTATCTCTCACCTCTATATCAAATTCTTGCAAAAGTAACACCCATCGAATGAGCTTAGGTTTTGTATCTTTCTTGTTGAAAAGGTATTTTAGTACCGTATGATCGGTGAATACAATTACCTTTGAACCCAAAAGATATTGTCGAAACTTATCACATGCGTACACTACTACAAGTAGTTCCTTTTCTGTAGTGGTATAATTTATCTAGGGTCCTGCAAGAGTCTTACTGGCATAGTAAATCGCATACAACTTCTTATCTTTCCTTTGGCCTAAAATGCAACCTATGGCTTAGTCACTTGCATCACACATAACTTCGAACTAAAGTATCTAGTATGATGGTGATAAAATTGGCGCTGATATTAATGCCTCCTTTAAGGTATTGAATGTAGACATACACTTGCCATCAAACAAGAAGGGCACATCCTTGACTAAAAGGTTTGTCAAATGTCTTGCAATTTTTAAAAAGTCTTTGATAAATCGACGGCAAAATCCCGCATAACCTAAAAATCCTCACTCACCTTTTACACTGTTTGGTGGTGGAAGTTTCTCTATCACCTTTGTTTTTGCTCTGTCAACTTTGAATCCTTGATATGAGATTTTATGCACTAGTGCTATCCCTTCTAGTACCATAAAATAACATTTCTCCTAATTTAATACGAAGTGTGATTATTCACATCTTTGAAGAACTTTATCCAAATTAGTTAAACACATGTCAAAAGAATCTCCAAAGACTGAAAAATCACCCGTGAACACCTTCATTATGTCTTCTATCATGTCAGTAAAGATAGACATCATACATCTCTGAAATGTGGCTGGAGCATTGCAAAGTTTGAATGGCATCCATCTGTATGCGAAGGTACCATAGGGGCAAGTGAATGTGGTCTTCTCCTGATCATCAAGGTAGATGAAAATCTGATTATAACCCAAGTATCCATCTAAGAAGCAATAAAATGAATGGCCAGCTACCCTTTTTATCATTTGGTCTATGAATGGGAGAGGAAAGTGGTCTTTTTTAGTCACTGAGTTAAGTTTGCGATAATCTATACATACTCTCCATCCTGTGATTGTTCTTATTGAAATTACTTCTCCACTATCACTTTCTATCACCGTCATCTTACCCTTTTTAGGATGCATTATACTGGGCTAACCCATTCACTATCAGAGATGGGATAAATTATCCCTACATCTAGGAGTTTTATGATCTCCTTCTTGACCACCTGCTTCATATTAGGATTCAGCCTCTGTTGACGTTGCCTCACCGTTCTACATCCTTCCTCTAAGTTTATTTGGTGTATGCATACATTTGGGCTTATTCCTCGAATATTAGCAATCTGCCATCTGATGGCTTTCATCCGCTTCCTAATAATTTCCACCCCCTTACTTTTCTGCTTTTTATTCAATTGGTTGGAAATTATTATAAGTAACATTTGACTTTCACCAAGAAAGGTATACTAGAGATGTGCAGGTAAAGACTTAAGCTCTAATGTCAGTGGTTTCTCTGAAGATGAGGATATGGGTGCTTCAATTCGAGCTAATTTATCTTGATGCACTTGAAAATTTGCCTCCTCCATCTCATCATCTCCTTTAGATTCAGGGTTCAAATATCCATCATCTTCCTCTACTTCCACTGACTACACTTCAGTAATGCAACTCTCAACTTGTTCTCACAAACTTTGATCCATAAATTTAACTTTCATGCATGCACTACTCGTTGTTGGATTCTTTAAGACTTTATTCATATTGAATTCGATCTGATCTTTGCCTATTTGAAGTATTAATTTCCCTTCGTGAACGTCAATTATGGCCTTCCCTGTGTTCATAAATGGTCATGCTAGGATCAGTGGGCAGTTCTTATCTTCCTCAAAATCCAGAACCATAAAATCTATTGGAATAATGAACTTATCCACTTGAGTCAGAATGTCTTCCACTATGCCATACGACCTTTTAATGGATTGATCAGCCAACTGAATTAATATCGATATTGGCTTAACCTCTCCCAATCCCAACTTCTTAAATATCGACAAAGGCATAAGATTGATGTTGGCTCCCAAATCACACAAATACTTTGTAAATTTAAATTCACCAACCACACAAGCTATTATGAAACTTTCTGGATCTTTCAATTTCGAAGGCATTTGACTGGTGACTATTGAGCTACAAGTGCCAGTTAGAGCTACTGTCTGATTATTTTCCCAAGTAGGCTTCTTCGATAATATGTCTTTTAAAAATTTTGCATATTTAGGCATATGTTCTAATGCCTCAACAAAGGAGAGATTGATCTGTAGCATCCTTAACTTCTTAACAAACTTTGCAAATTGTGCATCTAACTTCTTCTTTTGTAATCGTTGAGGAAAAGAAACCTTAGGTTGATATGGTGGAGGAGCAACATATGGAGGGTATTCGCTCATGTCCACTTCTTTCTCCTTTTCTTGATTTTTCTCAACTAGTTGGATGGGCTCCTCTACTGTCCTTGTGGGTGGTTCAAGTTCCTTCCCACTTCGAAGTGTAACAGCCTTTAGTTGCTCCCTTGATTTTGTTCCTAAAGTGCTAGGAATATTTCCCAAATTCTATATAAAAAAGGCATTTGACAATTGATTCACTTGGGCTTCTAGATTATGGATTGAGGAAGCATGGTTCTTAGTGACTTGCTCAAATTTATCTTCTAGCTTCTTTTGTGCATTGTCTAAAGTTCCAAGATTATCTAAAATCTTGTCTAACTTTGATGCCATCGAGCTTGCTTTATCTTGTTGAAAGCTCGATTGTCCCTGAGGCCTAAATTGTCTGTCAGAGTTGTTCGACCAGGAGAAGTTAGGGTGATTCTTCCACTCAGGGTTGTAAGTGTTAGAGTAGGGATTGTTACCCCCTCCTCGTCCATATTGGGCCCTCATATAGTTCACTTGCTCCTGATTGTCTACTTTCATCAAATAGTAGTCCACGGTATCATGGTCTATTTGTCCACAGAGCTCACACTTTAAATGTGTGGCCTTCACCGAAGTTGAGGACATCATCTTCATGCTATTGAGTTGTTGCGTCAAATTGTTGATCTTTGCTTACATCTCAGTCATTTGATTGACCGCAACAATACCCTTCTACTCTCTGAAAGTAGCAGGTTGCCTACCTCGCTTATTCGTCCACAAAAGGCTGTTGCTTGCCATCTCTTTTATCAACTCCTCGGCTTCATCGACTGTCTTCCGCATTAAGGATCCTCCTAAAGCTGTGTCAATTGTGCCTCTTGTTAGTGGGTTGACTCCATTGTTGAAAGTCTGCAACAGGAACTCCTTCAGTAGGTTATGGTGTGGCACTTCTGTTGCAAGTCCTTATATCTCTCTCACGCTTCATAGATTGATTCCCCGTCACCTTGTTGGAAATTGATGATTTCCTTCATAATATTGGTGGTCTTCGTCAACAGGAAATCCTTGTCCAAGAAAGCACGAACCAACTGATCCCACATCGTAATATTGGCTGGGCTCAATGAATGGTACCAAGCTTTTGCTCTGTCTTTAAAGGTAAAGGGAAACAGTCTGATTCAGACCGCATCTTCTAACATTTGATGATACCAAAAGGTATCACAGATCTTGAGGAAATTAACTATATGCGCATTAGGTCCTCGTTAGCCAATCCATAAAATTGCACATTCTGCTAAAGCATGTTGAGAAGTGTAGGTTTAATCTCGAACGAGGCCACTTGAGCAGGTGGCCTAGCTACTCCTTGGTTCACCGCGTTGAACCCCGACCTTATAAAATCCATCAGGGTCCTCTATTTCCATCCTTGGTTCGCTCCCTAATCCATATGCTATTGAAACTCCTCGGCCATTGATGATTTTCTGATCTCTTCTTCTTCTCGCTGAGCTTTCCTAAGGATTCATTTTAGTCGAGTGATATCCAAATCTAAAGTTTCCGTTGTACGAATCGAACCTCTCATGACTCTTGTATTCGTGTAAGAGCACGATTTTTGGAAAAAATGAAAAAAATAAAAACTAATCTAACACCTTAAACTATCACTAATTTATCGCTTCCTCGGTAATGGTGCCAAAAACTTGATCGACGGTTTACGTATGCTAAGTTTTAATATTTATAACCTCGATAATACTGCAAGCGCATGAGTCATTCGCTTAGTACCTAAGGTATCGATCTCATGAGGAGGGTTAATCAAATCCTAAAATCTAAGGCTTGACTTAAATTCACAATAAATCAAAATGACAAACAAAAGTAAAAAATTATTCAATCAAGTAACAAATCTCAAGAATTAAATTTAGAAATTATAAATAGGATAGCAAATTGCATAACCCAATCAAGAATCAACCTAGGAACTACCAACTGAGAGAAAGGGGGTTTTAATCCGACTTTAATGAAAATCTAATTGATTATGAAATTATCAAATTATCGGGTCTAGACGGTCCTAGGATGGATTATTCTCTCTCGAGTTATAATCTTTAACCCTAATTAATAATCCCTAATTAGATTATAGAATCCCAATCTTTCGATTCACAATTTACCTAAAACCTAATTTAGTTTTGAAATTGTCTAATAACCTATTGAAACCTATGCACGATCTCTTGCTACACAAATTTAACAGTCTAATTCAATTCTTTATCTATCAAACTACCTAACTCTCATTAGCCCAATTTGTTGATATTCATTCAGTTCACCCTCTCAGTTTGTTACCGAATTATTAAGAACAAGAAATTAAATCATGAATAACTCAATAAAACCGCAATAAATCAAATTTCATTAATATCAAAGACAAATCCCGAAGGTGAATTTAGGCAATATCCTCAACATTCAAAAATCTATCATCTACAGCTATCTCAAATTCTATACAATTGTAAGAATGAAATAAACCAGAAATAGTTCGGAATGGATGATGATGGAAGCAGCGACAATGGGAAACCTGTTCTGGGAAGTACTCTGCGTCAAGCTTCTTCTCCATGTCTCTCTTCCTTTGTCTCCTTCCTCAAATCTCTCGCTAAGCTCTCTAGGATTTCAGAATTTGGATAATGCAAAAAGCTCTCCTCTTTTGTTCTTTATGTTCCTTAAATACCTTGAAAGCCCTAGAGTTGATTTGTGGTCGAAAAGGTCCGAAAGTTCTTCAAAACTTGACGATTTCACCTATTTTCATGTCTTCCTGATGCAGGTGCCAACGTCTAACCCTCTCTGTCATGATCGTGATCAAAGTGTCACGATCATGGCCTGGTTCAGATCTCTCTGTCACGATCGTGACCTAGATCCTAGTGGCTCACATCTTTCTGCCAAGATCGTGGGTGATAGTTTTGGCTCGAAACTCTCCGAAACTTCTTCGTTCTTCGCTGTTGACCCTGAAACACTATCAAACACATTAAGGTACCTCAAAAACATAACATTTAAGCTCAAAGACTCATACTAATTCATAAAAATACTTAAACACATAAACTAACACAATTAAAATCTAAATACACACTAAACACTCAAATTAACACTAAATACCTAACAAATTGAACCCTAAAATATAATGCAAATCACAACTATCACACCTCTTAGACTAAATGATGTTAAGCCAATTAACTCCTTGTACCATCAACTTTTTCCTCCTACATATAACAGTACTATACTGACATCGATTAATACTAGGTACCATTTTGGGTAATTTTTTAAATTTATAAAATATTTCCTGAATTTTTTTTAAAATTTGCAAAATAATCCATTGTCATATTGTATAGTTGTATTGTATACTTTTATAAGGTTGATGTCCAAAAATCATTATAATAAATAATAACCACAATTAATATGAAATAAGAATAATTTTATGATATTTCACATATAAATAATAACCATAATTAATATAAAAAAGACAATCATCATCATACGAATATAAAATTAAGAACAATACAAGTATTCAAAATATTACAATTTGATCATATAATAAATAATAATTACATCAAAACATCCAATAAAAAGAACAATAAATATCCTTAACTTTCAAACGATTACAATTTATGAGAAGCGTTCGCGGTGAAGAAACAACCAACTAGAAGTGAAACCTGAAATAAAAACATTTACAATTGCATTATATATATAGAATTTAACATATACATAAAATATAAGTAAAATTTAAAAGAAAAGAAAAAAGAAAAACCTGGAACTTTATTCAATCGTCCACGGGAGGATACCCGCTATAACTATACTGACTTCAGTTATAATTTGGTACAAAATTCTCATTATTGAGAGGAGCCTAATCATCATAATCATTTAAATTAAATGCATCAAATGAAATGTTAATGCTTTTCTATCCAAGATTATCTTTCAATTCATCTACATCTACTAAACCCAATTCCTCAGAAACTCAATCTGCCAAAAGATTGATATTATCAATGGAAATTGGATATGTTGAACTCCTTGTGCTATAAAGAGTCCTAGTAAACAATAAAATTTAATTATTAAAAAATTATAAAAAAATTATATTAAAATTAATAATGATAGTAACATACATTTCCCGTAGCTTTAAATTGTAACGAATGAAAACCAAGTCATTCAATCTCTTATACTCCAATCTATTCCTTTTCTTGGAATGGACGAATTCAAATGTGCTCTAGTTTCGTTCATAGCCTATAGCACTCACACATTGACTTAAAATCTGAACTACAATCCTTTGCAATTATGAAATACCAGCTGCAAATTGATCTCATCAAAAAACTGTAAATCGTAAGATAATAAAAGTAGCGTTATAAACAAAATAAAGTGATAATTAATTCTTAATAAATAAAAAAGGAAACGGTAAATACTTGGAGAAAGTTTTGTTCTTTGTCAAATAGCAATCAACATTCCAAAATCCCCATAAGATTACTTGTAAAGCTCCATTTGTGAGCTCAAGAGATCTTGCATCATTTTATGGCCAACAATTGTTATAATAATTAATAACATTCCTCTATTAATTTTAGTTTTCTTTGTAAAATCCGGTCTAAAATAGACACTAGGATTCAAAAATGCCTCAGCTGCAAACAACGAAGAAGAAAATTGTCTTTCCCATCTCACATTGATGATTGCAAGATACGGTTTGTACAAAGAAGGCTTATGTTTTAGATTAGCGTTGATTGCTTCCTTCACCCACTCCATGACATCAAAAAAAATAACTCCTTGTTGCCTTTTCTTCACTATAAGCCAAGCGAAGCACCCTTACCAAAGGCTCACAACTCAGATAACAAATTGCCAATGAGACCAAAATTTTCTATCTTCTAGTATAATTCTGAAAACGTCCAATCTAACCTTAGACCTAGCATGCTGAGATGTAACCAACTTATCACTTATAAACATTTGTTTTGACTCTTTCTTCATTATAACAAAAGATTGAAGTGATAAGAAATTCATTGTAAATCTTATCACTGCAGGATGAAATAAATTCCTACCATTGGTAAATTCCTTTGTCATTAAATTCAACACCCATGCACAATTATAGATGAACTTAGTCACCTTTTTAGCTTTCTATATAGTCTCATCAATAATAGGAAAATAACTAGGATCCCTTATATTCTCCAGCATTAGGTCAATGCAATGTTTAACATAAGGAATCCAAAAAAAGAATTATACTTATTCTATAACCTTCTTCCTGTCACTTTATAAGTGGAATCATTGTCAGTAATGAACTGAACAATATTTTCTAGCCCTACTTCATTTACAACTTCATCGAAAATATCAAATAAAGTATCAGTATTTCTAATAAGGCCAAATGCATCAATAGACTTAAAAAACATTGAATCATTTGCAAAATAAACCAAAAAATTAATAATAGGTTCTTATCTCTTATTTGTCCAACCATAACACATGATTAAACACCCATAAGTAGTCTAATTACTATTCTTTCTGTCAAATAACTTTTAATTTCAGAAACTGAGCAATTTAAAAGTTTACTTCTTAAGTTATCAATTGAAGGAGCTTTATATCTTGGGCCGAAAGAGACTATAACATCCACCACAAGCTGATAATAGTAAGACTGGGAAGCAATGAATGATGAACCTGTATCATACCACCATCTAGCTACTGTCATATTTACATTGTGAGCCATATATCTTGATTGCATGACACTATGAATTGAAGGTTGGGCTCCAATAGTTGTTCATGGTGCAAAAAACTAGTCATCTGCCTTCTTCTTTTCCTAACATCAGGTTCAGGTGTAACATTCACTTCTTGTTGGGCCTGGGATGGAACATTACCACTACGACCTTCATCATTTCTGCAATCATCACAAAAACTAGTAAAAGAACTTCCACTACCAATTTGATAATTCAGTCTCTCCCTTCCATCTTTCTGGTGTTGATATTCTTGAAACAAAGTTTTCATTTGTCACTTCACATCATGACTTACTTTTTTATAAGGTTCTACATCTCCTTTAACTATAGCTAAATGCTTCTTTAATTGGGTGATTCCTTCACCTTTTAAATACTTATCAAAACAAGCAAATTGTATGGTTCTTCATACCCGAGACCAATGCTGTAACATCCCCTCACCAATAGGAAGGGTAATTTGGTAATTTGGCACGGGTTAGGAGTGTTTAATATGGCATTGAA
>JANQAP020000172.1:5701920-5713371 GCA_026874005.2 Erythroxylum coriaceum
ATAGTACAATTAATTAATTGTAATTAGGTAAAAATTTAACTTGCAAAAATTAAAAGGGTATAATTGACATATCTTCATCTAAACATAAAAAGCTAGTAGAAAACGCTGCTACGTCGAAGCTGTTTTAAAATTGGCGGTTTGGCACTTATCAGCCAACTTTTTGGTTTGTTACCAAACATAACTTTCAGCTGTTTGACCATGTCAAACAGCTGAAAGCCAGCGGATCAGCTGAAAAATAGCTGATCCGCTGCTTTCCAAACACAGCCAATAAACGTTAGGGTTTATTTAGCTTTTTGGCCAATAAAGATGTCCTGCGATGTTGAAGAGTAGTTGCCAACTAAAGAGCATGATCCGACGTAAGCCGCTCGGTCGTAGCAAATAGCAAGTAGCAAGTGGGTAACAGTAAGTTGCAAGTGGGTAAAACTAAAACTTACTGTTTTAATCCAAGTTTTCACTCTCTTTATATTTTACTTTTGTTCTGATGCTCCTTGCCTCACCACCAGCTTTAAGTTTCTTCTTCCAACAGTAACAAGTCTTTTAGGACGTGGACAGACAGAGACACAAAAAAATCAACATGGAGAAGAAGCCCTTATTGTTGTGCTTTGTTGTGGGTTCCTTGGGGTTGTTATCGGCTGCTACTGGTTTTGGCGCTGAGGCCACAAGGATTAAGGTCCTGTACATTCTTTTTAAGCCTCTGGATTTAGTTCCTTTGTTATTCTGTTTTATCATCATTTGCTTTCTCATAGACTACTGCATAACCTCTTTTCGGTTTATGAGATAAACAGAGGGAAGGTACCACATTGAAAAAATATTCGTAATCCTGTGAATAACTAAAGGTGGCTTAGTTATTCGTTCTTCCATTCTTAACATGTTTTGTTGTCTTTCATATCAAGTTATCTTGATTGCTACTAGAATATTAGTGAAAAAGAGAATAAATATTGGATGGGATTTTGGGTTGGTGCTGCTTTTTCTTTGGGATTGGGGTTCTCTATATCATGGTGCTTTTGCTCAATCTTTAGTTCTTATGCGTCTATTCTTTGTCTTGTTGGTCCTTCTCATGTAACTTGTATGACTAGTTATTTGTCCCCATAAGTTGGTAGTCCTTGTTGCTCTTCAGTTCCTTTGGCGAACACACTAGAAGTTAAGGCATTATTGGTTCTGCTTTGAGTTCTGTACTCTTACAAACATGTAGGTTACGGGAACTCTCTGCAATAAAACGATAAGGTGAATATTTTTGTTCTCATCTTCCAGTCAGTGCTTCTGCTCCATTTCTCCGTAGAAAACATTTTTTTAATGAAGATATAGAAATAAATGCTGGAAGAATTAGGTAACATGTCTAGGAAATTGTTTTCGTTGTTAGTTGATGGCTTTTGAGCTAGCCTTTGCTTAACCTGGGAAGATCAGCAAGTTTATTTACTTATTTCAGGGTCACAGAAATTCCTATTTTATCTAGTACATAGTGAAGTAACAGGAATTAATTCTGGATCGCCTCTCTGCATACTGACTGTGATGTTATTGATTATTTTCATTTCTTTTATGTAGACCCACATTTGATTAGGGGATTGGAGAAGGCATCTTTAAGTGCCTATGCATAAAGTATCTATTCACAGCTTGTATCTAAAGAAAATGGAAGAATACAAATTTTAGTACCAAGATATAGGCAGTTAATATGATAGGGGAGAATGTAGAGATTGTATTATTTACGTATAGAATAGGGTTATAGCAGTAGATCACCTCCTGGGAAGAGTTCCCAGGCCTATACAATTCAGTATACTCTTGATAATGTTTTTCTCTTTCTCCTATAGTCATCTATATGCTGTCCTCTACAACCTCTCTCCATAACTAACTACTAACAACCTGCCTATGTGGCAATTGTCCCATTCCCCATCTTACCCCTATGCATATATGTTTGAATAGGCTTAGGCTGCTTCACTATGGGCTGAACACTATCACTAGGAGGAATGCTAACATAATATGCTAAGATATTCTTTTCTTTAGGTAATTTAAAAGATTGCAATTAAACCAACAGAGAGAAGATTGCAATAGTAATTTTTATTGGATTGATTTGCTTTGCTGGCATATTTTTTCCATGAACCTCATAGGCTAATGGTTTATGTCATGGCTCCTCTTATTATAAGTCCTTTTTGGCTGGATTAATTTGCTTGCACATATAATCTTTTTTGAAGAGTTGATTTAGTGCATAAGTTATTATGTCCCTGATGTTCTTATTGATGATTAGGAGGAAAAAAAAAATCCTGATTTGAAGGATAGATGCAGGTTCAAATTTATTGGTTTATAGACTATTGGGTGTCCCCTAGATAAGCTCTTTTGAAGAGCATAGGTGATGGTTGTCCTAAGCTAAGCACTTGTAGTAGCTGAACATCTGTTTTCGCATTACATGAAATCATTGGCTTTAATTAGAATTTGACTTAATTTCCTAACAGTATTCTATGGCTCGTTATGTATAGATAAAGTCATTCTGTACAGTATTAAACACATTATTACATTTTCTTTCTCTTATTCGTACATGGTATTTGAGCCTTGTGTAATTAGAAGGATTCAAGTTCACGTTACATCACCCTCATTTTTGTTAAGAGTTCTGATATGTTGGGTTTATCATCATTTCGTATGAGAGAGCATTTTAAATCCATTGCTAAGCTTCACCAAACAAAAGTTCTGAGTTGTCAGATAGTAAGAGATCATATGCTGCAATTATGATTAACTAGAGTATTGTTTGCTTGTTGCTTAACCTTATAAATGTGGTCCTTTATAAAGTATTAGGCAAATCGACTCAATGGTTGTATAAAGGAAGTCAGGATTTCATAGTTAATGTATATGGAATTTTGTGCTTGTTAGACTGTATAGATTGACAGTCCATGTCAGCTGAACCAGTGTCCTGAACACATTAGGGCTTTGCTGCTTGGATGAATTACAATGCCAAAAGATCATTGTAGGCCCATTAACACCACAAAGGTGACAACATATGTGGCTAAAATGTAGTAACTCCTTAGACAGTAAAGAGATCAAGGAGTCTTGAGCCGGCTTCCTTAACAAGAACCCCAAGAAGAGCATATATATTGTTAAGTAAGGTATAGTACCGTTCTTATCTTAATAGTGGAGAACATATGCTTATGCTTCTGATCATCATGATGACCACACCCTGCCCCATTTCTTTGTTCTTCCCTTCCCTAATGCATATACAACTTGCGGATGAAAAGTGATGCACTGAACATGAATCGACCAAAAGCCTTAACAGTCAAGTGCAACAATCAACATACATGATGTATTGTCCGTTTTGGCTTTGTGCTGCTTGTTTCACCCGATACTGCAAGGAGAAAGAAATGCTGACGCAGATAAGCAGAAACTCCTCTCCCCAATCTGCAAGTCTCATGTGTTTTCCCTTGTATGTTTAGGTTTTCTGTTCACTGGTGTGTTCCTATTATCAACCTTCTCAGACATTCTTTACAAGTTTTACCCTGTTGAGCAGGGTCAACTTGTGCCACGTTCAGCCAACCCTGGGCTTGCCTTGTGCTTTGTTAAATAACAATAAAATCTAACATGTTTGTTCGTTCAGGAGCGTCTTAGTTATAAAATGAGCAATATGGTTTACAAAATTGTAATCCTGTACTTGAAAGTAAGAAACAGTGCCTTTCACAGCAGAGATATTGTGTTATAACTGGACCTCCCTTGGTAGGACATTGCATGATTATTCTTATTTAATTGTGGGGAATGCAGAAAAGGTTGGGGAAGCATCAATGCGCCATTGCTGACCCTTATTCTTAACTTTATTTGTTTGACTTTTCTGCACTTCCATTCATTTGCTATCTGAATGTGACACTTGGCTGCATCTTCTTGCTTGATTCATCTTTTATTGCGTTTTCAAAATAAATGTTCTGTGAGATGTTGTCAAGTATCTACTTATATAACCCTTATATTCCCTTGAACAAATTTTGTGAACGATTCCCAGCTTTTGGTAGATATTTTGGCCAAAGTAAGTACATCTTTTTATTTGACAGCATCATGTTGTTATTTACTCATAGGAATTTCTCCGGTTGTTCCTTTTGTAATCCCGCAGGGATCTGAGGTCCAATTTGTATCAGCTACTCAGTGTTCATATCCTAGAAGTCCAGCACTGGGACTTGGGTTAACTGCTGCAGTGGCTCTTCTGACAGCTCAAATAATTATTAACATCGCAACTGGATGTATTTGTTGCAGAAGAGGCCCAAATCCATCAAACTCAAATTGGAGACTAGCATTGGTCTGCTTTGTTGTTTCCTGGTAATTCTAAATGGCCATTCAGTGAGAGAAATTTTAAGTTGTCACTTTTATATTTTCTGTTTAAAAGCATATGTTCCCTGACCACCCTGGATGGTTTTTGGTTTCTAAATATAGGAGCAGTGTTTCACACATATTACATTTAGGATTTCTGGGGATGGCAGGAGGCTGCCATGGGAGAAACTTTTGATACCTGCCTAGATAACTCTTGGTAGCTGCCTAATCAGGATGAAAATGCTCAATGTTCATGGCCCCTAGTAATCTGGTCCGGTGACAACAGGACCAAAAGCTAAGTGATATTTTGTTTAGTGGTTTGCCTTTTCCATAATAATTTGTAATCGGATGAGAATATAAACCCCAAATTCAACCGAGTGTTTGATTTCTTGTCTGACCTTATGGGGAGGCCATATCTTTTTTACCTAGTTAGGAATAGAAAATATATGGGTAGCAGCAGGGGTGGTAGTTGCTTGTAATAGGCAATGACTACAGAGAAAGCAGCTACGCTTTCACCTGGCACCTAAGATTAGGAGGGAGGTCTTAGTTTATGGAAGCCAATTTGCAACTCACATTTTATTTGTCATTTTTTAATCTATAAGAAAAGTACTTATTGTGGTAACCTTTTCCCTTTTAAATGACATTTTTATTAAAAAATAATCACAAATCTTTGCTGTAAGGTCTGATGAAAAAATTTAGGGAAGTTTGTTGATAGGAGTATGGGTGCTATTCAACGATAAAAATGAAAGTACAAGGACCACACAGGATTGGCTTTCAGTTCTCAAGTACCAACTAGATTGTGGTTGTATAAGTGTCCATTTGAGACAGTTTTCTTTCTATTTCTCCAAGAATGGTATTTCTTCTTTCCTTTTTGTGTTCCCAGCTGTGTATGGGATGAACTTACAAGAGAAGTATCTTTTATTCTTTATGTTCCACTCAAATGTTAAAGAAATGTATGTTGTGATTAGTTTTGGCTTGATAATTAGACTCAGAAAGTAAAGTCCTCAGAAAATAAAAGTCAATATATAAATTTTATAAGAGGAGCAACACTCAAGTTTAAGACTTTGACCATGAAAAAAGGATTCATGGATTGAAGCCTTGAGTAGGAACAATCAAAACAAAAACATAAGCTTTGATGATAAGTTTTGGACGGAAAGATGAAATTAGGAAAGTCATGAAGCTTAAGACTCATTGCCTTTCTTATCATTTTCTTTGAACACAGGCAGCTTGCTTTTGTCCTTTCAAGTGATATAGTTTGTATGAAATTGATTGATTGCGTGCAGGTTCACATTTGTTATATCCTTTCTTCTCTTGCTAACGGGGGCTGCACTCAATGATCAGCATGGTGAAGAGAGCATGTACTTTGGAAATTACTACTGCTATGTTGTAAAACCGGGAGTCTTTGCCGGTGGTGCCATCTTGGCCTTTGCGAGTGTCACGCTCGGAATTCTCTATCATCTCGCTATAAACTCGGCAAAGGCTAGTAATGGTCTATGGGGCAATTCTTCTATTCCTAATCAAGGTGGCATAGCAATGGGACAACCTCAGTTTTCACTGCAGGCGACCCAAGATCCTGTTTTTGTGCATGAAGATACGTACATAAGACGGCAGTGCACTTGATTGTTACGTTTTTTGAACAATTACTGGATGTCTTTAGGTTCCTGGGTTGTTTGTGTTGATCTCAAAGTTTTAGTTCTTGGCAGAAGACACTGGGAGAAGGTGGGCGGGTTGTAAAGATTAACGCCCTTTAATTATGAGAATATTGGTGTATTCACCTAATATAATTTTATATTTTGGTTAGTAGATTGATCTCAAAGGCTTGTATATATTGGGAAGATTTTATTTTTTTTTGGTCTTCATCGTAGTGATTCTTCTGGGAATGAACACGTAGTTCAAATCCAAGATGACGTAGTCAGAACAACTTCCAATGGCAAGCCCAAATCGAGCAAAACTACCTAAACAGTGAGAAACCAGCCTTGCTACTACGATGTATTTCTGCTTAATTTGCTAATTTATTTATTTTTTTGTATGATTGTGATAGGTCCCAGTCAAAGCTTAATAAGTTTTTAAAAAGATAGAATTCTGCTTTAGGTTTAAAAAAAAAAAAACCCTTGAGAATGATATTTGAAAACCTAAATGCCTAGTACTGCTGCTAAATACATGAAGCTTAAAACTACCATTGTTCGACTGATAAAGGACTCAACAACAGATAGGAATCAATGACTACGTGACAACAAATAGTCAATATTTATTCAAATTACTATTTTACTTATTCTTCACAAGTGCACAAAATGGTTTACCTGCATGAAATTAGTTCACGTACTCTGGATTTCCTACCATACAAGCACTCAGCTTAGACCCGTTTGACTTGTCATGATGAAAAAGAATGGGGTGAGCCTTTGCAGTGAAGGAAATATTAGCAGTACTTTAATAAACTCTGTGGGATTCACAAGTAGATATGTGCATGGAATTTAGTCCTCTCGTACTTTGGACTCTCTACAAGCTCCCCTTTACATCTCTTTGGTCTATCAAAATGAGAGAAAAAAATTCCCATGAGCCTTGGCAATCGCGAGAGTTTCTTCGCTCATGTTTTGAAAAAAATACTTTTAACTTCCATAATAATACATCATTACTAATGAATCACTTATAATCACGTAGTACTAATGCTGACACTATAGTAGCATCTAGATCACGTTTTTTTTTTTTCGAAAAAATCTAGATCAAGTTTATACAATAAAATCCAACTATCAAACAAAAGATGCATAGAGAAACAAAATCAAGTCTAGGTTTATAAAAATTTGAAAAGCCTATGCTATTCGACTCTACAAGGAATTATAGCTATCATGAGGGAGATAATTATCCATTCACTTGTTGAAAAAATTTGAAACGATCCTGAGATAATTCATTCTGGTACTTTTCCTAAGATAATCTAATTGTTATTCAGCGTAAGTCTTATGTTTGAAATAAAAATTTTCATTTTTTTTGTCTTTTATGCAAAAAAATGATGACTAAAATTTATAATGAGAATATGAATTTAGAAAGAAAATTTGGATATCCTTCTAGTACAAGGTTTTATAGTGGGTGATATATTGTAAATTTAATAGTCCTAAAATTTTGCAAGTCTAGGTCTAGGATCAAGCTTTTGATATTAGACTTGGAGATATGACATGTTTGAGTTTGAGTTTCCTATCAACAAACTTGGAGAACCAAATCTTATTGTGTTCTTTGATGCTTGGCTTTAACAATCAAATTAGTAAAGTAAGAGAAAGAAAATATAATATTTAGTGAGAGAGAGTGAGTATAAAAGGAGTGACCCAATTTTAACAATAATGATTGCTTTTTATGTCGAGTTGTAAGTGTATAGGATAATGCCACTTGTTTTGATCCGATGTAGGTTTTGAGCATCTGATAGGTGTGATTTGCATCATGTTTTAGGATTTAATTTATTATATATTAAGTGTTAATTTGGGTGTTTAGCATGTGCTTAGGTTAGAATTGTGTTAGTTTATATGTTTAAGTGTTTTTATAAGTTAGTATAAGTCTTTGAGTTTAAATGTTATGTTTTTGAGGTATCTTGATGTGTTTGTTAGTGTTTCACGGTCAACAACGAAGAATAGAGAAGTTTCGAAGACTATCGGGCACAGAGACATGCAAGCCAGCCCATCTTGACAAAAAGACTCAAATGCCACGATCGTGGCATTCGGGTCAAGATCGTGACACAAAGGTATGATGCTGGCCATGATCATGGCATGCAGGGCCACGATCGTGGCCTGTGTTGGACAGATGCGCAAACAAGAGGAAATGTCATATTTCGAGAGATTTTTTGGACCGTTTCAACCCTTAAAAAACCCTAGGGTTGCCAAGATATTTAAAGAACATGAAGAATACGGAGGAGGAGCTTTTGCATCAGCCAAATTCTGAAACCTAAAGAGCTTATCGAGAGATTCTGGAAGGAAATGAAGAGAGATACGAAGAAGAAGCCTACACGAAATACTTCTCGGAACAGGAGGTTTCCTGCCATTGCTGCCTTCATCAATTCATTCCACTCATATTTTCCAATTTTATTTCAATTTTATTGATGTATAGAATTAGGATAGTCTTTGAGAATAAGATTTGTCGAATGTTGATATTTGTCTAAACTCATCTTTGGGAATTTTGTCTTTGATATTAATGAAAGTTGATTTATTGTATTTTTATTGAATTATTTGTGATTCAATTTCTGCACTTAATAATTCAGTAACAAACTGAGAGGGTGAACTGAGTGAAAATCATTAAATTGAACTAACAAGAGTTAAGTAGTTTAAGAGATCAAGAATTGAATCAAATCGATAAATTTGTGTTGAGAGAGATCTTGCATAGGTTTCGGTAGTTTATTGGACAACTTAAGATCTAATTTAGGTTTTGGGATAATTTGTGAATCGAGAGGTTGCAATTTCTCATAATCTAATTAGGGTTAATAATTATAACTCGAGAGAGAGTAATCAACCCTAGGACTGTCTAGAATTGGTAATTCAATAATTTCATAATCAATTAGGTTTTCATTAAAGTCAGATAAAATTCTCCTTTATCTCAATTGGTAATTTTTAGGTTGTTTTGTGATTGAGTGTGCAATTGATATCTTGTTTATATTCCGAAAAATTGATTATTGGATTAATTACATGATTGAATTATTTTCTTGTTTAGTTTTGTTCATTGAATTATTTCGAATTAAGTCAGCCTTAGATTTTAGGATTAGATTAACCTCCTTGTGGGATCGACACCTTAAGTACTACGCAAACGACCGGTGCGTTTGCAGTAATATCGAGGTTAAAAAGTATTAAAACTTTGTCATATAGGAACCTACAATCAGCATCTCTTGAGTGTTTGGGCTTTCTTCTAACCATAAGCTAAACAAATTTGATCCATATCTATCAATTGCCCCTCGAGCTTCAAATGGTTGCTTATTTTAAGATTGAAACTTCCATTTTGTAGTGTGGAATTTAGACCTATACATTAAACACACCATTTATGTTATGTTGTGAGCCTATTATTTAAAAATTATGTAGATTAAAAAATGTCAGTTATGATGTGGGCTTATTCTTTTGTGAGATCGTGTTGTTTTAGCCCATTATTTTGTTACTTCATTTGGTGTTAAGCCTAAAGTGTTTCACTTATCATCAAGTCTAATGTTTCACTTGTCATTAGGCTTGAGGTGCTTTATCAGGCTTGAGTTATTTTGTTTGTCGTTATATATGATGTTCTACTTGGTGTTAGGCATGGTATTTTGCTTAACATCAAGCCTAAGGTGATTTATTTGACCTAAGACTTAAGTCATTAGCATGAAGTGTTTCTCTTATTATTAGACTTGGATTTTTTCTTGGAATTAGGTTTGGTGTTTCACTTGGTGTTAGTCTTGAGATGCTTCATTTGATATTTGGCTTAGTGTTATTCTTAACTTTTGGCATAATGTTTTCTTACATTAATCCTCGGGTAATTTTCTTGACCTAAGGCATGGTTTTTTGCTTATCGTTAGCTTGAGGTATTTCACTTGTTATTAAGTGATCAAGGTAAGTTTTAATCTTATAAACCCTCAATATTCTACAAGCGTATGGTTTGTAGCATAATATTAAAGGTGTCGATCCCACGAGGAAGGAGAGTAATCTAATCCTAAAATTTAAGGTCGAAAAAACTATAAAACTGAAAATCATAGATGCAACAGAAATTAATTACAAGAATTGAGTTCAACCAATCAAATCATAAATTAAACACAAAAGTATTAACAAGTGAGCAATATGTAATCACAATAGAAATCAACCTAAGGAATTTACCAATTTATGAGAAAGGGGATTTTACTTATCATTAATCCTAACCTAGCTGATTATGTGTCAATGGAGTGTCTGTTCTAGACTATCCTAGAGCTGATTACTCTCTCTCAAGTTATAGCCATTAAACTCTAAATTATAAACCCTAATCAAATTATGGAATTTGCAATCTCTTAATTCACAAATTATCCAAAACTTAATTAGATCTGAAGCACTCTAATAAACTATCAGAACATCACACGAGATCTCTCTCTGCACAATTACCAGTATGATTTGTCACGGTTTCTATTAAATCGCCTAACTCTCATTAATCTAATTTACTTGTTTTTCATTTAGTTCACCCTCTCAGTTTATCATTGAATTATGCAAGAACGCAATCAAATCACAACATTCATCCAATAAACACAATCAACTAAATTATCATTAAATCAAAATAAAATCCCAAAGGAGTGTAACATCCCGTTTCCATACTAAAGATTAGAACCGTAGATTTTTGTAAATGAGAAATAGCAATGAGATCAAAGAGAGATTGAGAAAAATGTATTTCATGCTCATGCATAATGTTAGCATATACACACATGAATTTGAATTTTTGCACACATTAGAATGACTGTATATGCATTCATTGACATATTCTAGGTATAATTGATCTATAAATGTGATTATAATTGGAATTGTAAATTATATGTGTTAAAAAAATTAGATTTGGAGAGTATATTTATTGACTTAGAATTTTTGGTGAAAATTTGAGAATTTATGAAGTTTAGGGGTATTTTTGGACTAGGAAAAATGCCAAGTGACAGAACAATTGATGAAAAGAAATAAAATTTAAAGTTAAATAACAGTGGAAATTTTTATAAATGACTTTGGTTTTTAATGACATATGTCATTAAATTTTGGGAGAAAATTGGAGTAAAAATTAGAATCAAATAGACTAGTTATTAAAGGAGGGACAAATGAAACCATGAAAAAGTGACATGTGGCAAGTGAAAAACCAACTCATTTGGTCTTTCACTTGTTATTTTGCTCCTCCCTTCGTAAATGCTTCTCTTCTCATCTTCTTTTCTTCTTCTCCACGAATTTGTTTCACAACCTTCATCAACATTGATTTTTTCCCAAATCCTTCACTTGTTCCTTCAAGAAATGCTATCTTCTTCATGTCACAAGAAAAACCTAACCTCTTCCTCATAGATGGTGATGAACAAATGGTGCTTGAGAAGCTAGGGTTCTTGTGATTTTGAAGAGCTTGAAGTTAAACAAGTAAGTATCATGTTATTGCTCTTCTTGGGTTGTTAAATGACACATATTGATGATGGGTTAGAGCTAGCATGATCATAAAAATAGGGTTGGAAGAGTGATGATTTGTTGATAATTGATAAGT
>JANQAP020000172.1:5715830-5725950 GCA_026874005.2 Erythroxylum coriaceum
ATGCATGAACATGTCAGGACAATTCTAAGCACTCATAAACCATTCCAAATTACTATTCTACCCTTCCCATTAGTAATAGGATGTTACATTCTAGCTCAAGCAAAAGAGTGTCCATGGATTGAATATGGTCAATGGTGCAATTATGCGAGGGAATTGAATAATTTGATACCTAATTATTGTCTTAATATTGAACTTAAAGATTGCTGTACATGTTGCATCTAGTCACCCTTTACTAGAATCAATGTTGTATTAACATGTCTCCTGTTGAAACTATTGTGGTTTTGAGTCCCAACAATACCCAGAATTATGGGTTATAAGTTAAAGCCATTAGGTCCCGATAATACCCAGAATTGCATGTCTCCCATAAGTCTAGCTGTTTATCTGTGCACATTGGTCATTTTTCTAACCCTTATTGCACTTTCATATATTATCAAAATGTATTCTTCTAGGGTTTAATGGCTACAGCGAAACTACTTGATGTTATCAAGTTTTTGTTCTAATTTTTGTCTATATTTTCAATGGAATATTTTTAATTTTTCCACAAAGAAAAGGCTTCGACATTCTCTCCTTTTTATAGGGAAGGAAATTAAATTACTAATTCAGTTTAACATATACTAAAGTGATGCAGCTTAAGTTGTCGAAGTACAATGTTCACTATAATATTTTACTGTCTACACTTCCAAGTCCCAGCTCGGAGCCAAGTTTAGATGTTTATATGGAAAATCAATAATTTACTGAACATTATTTAACTTTTTTTATTTTAACGAAATATACAGGTAAAATATATTATTAATATTTATATTTCAAAATTTGAAATAGACTTATGATGTTGAATAAATTAAATAACTTTCTTCAATATAAAAATTTATTAATATTTATATTAAAAAATTTTAGTTTAAACTAAATATCGTATTATTGGTCGCTTATACAACCAACCTTAGAATTTAAGCATGTCAGAGAGTAATTCTCCTATAATTTGTATATGAATTCTTAACGACTGTATAGGTGGGCTTTGGAAAACCTATAGAATAGAATCCTAAGTTACCAAAATGCTATAGAGTTTTGGAATAAAATTTGAATTAAAGAGATTATTTGACTTAGGAAAAAGGAAAGTACCAAATACAAAAAGAATTTGAAATAATAATAAGGCCTAGTAATTTTTGTTATTTTTGTTATGTGATTATCTGTGTATGTGTCCTTTGATTGTGTGTCCTTTGATTGTGTGCGTTGCAAATGTATTTACACTTTTTCTTAGATGTAACTCCTTTAATCAGGTCTCTTGGAACTTCCTAACTTCCAATTTTCACCTACTACGTCTGTAATAGCCCTAACCACCCCGCTCACAGATATTGTCTGCTTTGGGCCTTGGCCCAGCCAATCCCTCAAGGTTTTGCTCTTCCCACCTTTGGGAAAACATGTCTATAAGGGAAAGGTTTCCATAGCCTTATAAGGCCTACTTCGTTCCCCTCTCCAATCGATATGGGAATCTAACATTCCACCCCCTTGGAGGCCCAGCGTCCTCACTGGCCCACAAGCCTGGATCCACCCCCTTGGAGGCCCAGCGTCCTTGCTAGCCCACAGGCTTGAATCCACCCCCTTTGGAGGCCCAGCATCCTTGTTGACACATTGGCCTGGGTATTGGCTCTGATACCACTTTGTAACAACCCTAGACCACCCCGCTCACAGATATTGTCCGTTTCACGGTTTTGCTCTTCCCACCCATGGGAAAATGCGTTTATGAGAGAGAGCTTTCCATAGCCTTATAAGGCCTACTTTGTTCCCCTATCCAATCGATATGGGAATCTAACAATGTCCACATTCTAATTAATTATCTTTCACACGTTCATTGCATCTCAGCCATCCCACCTCCCATATTATGGATTTCTTTACCACTTCCCGTGTCCAGTAACTCCCCAGAAAACTGATTTCCAAGATTCAGGCCTTGTCATATTTAGGCGAAATAGGCTTAATTCTTCTTAGGTTATCAAAAATTATTTACCTAGAGTTCAAATATGTTAGGGACAATTTCTCCTAATTTTATGTTTGACTTCTTATCGATGATATAGGAGGGCTTTAAAAAACTTAATGACTAAAGTTATAAGCCACCAAAATGTTAAAGAGTGTTGAAATAAGATTCAGACTAAAGAGATTATTTGATTTAGGCAAAAGAGAGGTACAAAATACTAAAAGAATTTGAGATAATGTTAGAACCTAGTTGTTTTTGTTGTGTGACTATTTGTCTGTATATGTCCATTAATTATGCGTGTTACTATTTACTTTCCATAATGTAACTCCCTCAAGCAGTTCTCTTGTGACTTCCCAACTTCCAATTTTCCCCTATCTTGTCTATCGCACTTTTATTGTGTCTCAATCGTCCTACCTCACACGTTTTGGATTTCTTTACCACCTTTCGTGTCCAAGAATTCTTTAAAAAGTTGACTTGTAGGCTATTAACAATTGCCTTTTCACCTTTGAGCCAAATGGGTTGAATCTTTGTAGGCTATTAACAATTGCCCCCACATAAGGATGGCAATTTTAAATTTAGTTGTTTTCAATGGGCCAGTCCATGGGCCAGACCTAGGCCTATACTGACTCGAGACCTAATTATTCTAAGCAACACATCATTGTTTTACTTAAAAGAGATGGGCCTCGGGTAAGCCTGGGACTGGGTAATCCAAGCCTAGTCAAATTAAAAAATAAATTATTCCATATTATTAATTTAAAAATTTTATTTTTTAAAAAATTGGTGAGGGCTAGCCCATTGCCATCCCTACGACCTACATACATTTAGTTGAAAAAACTAAATATATGGTGTTAAAGACCTTTATTCTTTTGTAAAATGAGTGCAAGAACATTAATCAAATTCTCATATACAAACTAGTGGTTTAAAGAAGTTTAGGAACAGAGGAGAATCCAGCTAGAAGAAGAATCCTAGGAACATCATTAGGATAATCTTTGTATAGCCTTTAATTAAAGAGAACCCTTAATTGAAAGGGAAAGTTGGGCATAAAGACTATGTGAAGACTTTCTTTTGTTTAAAACTCCTAACTCCTTCTCTATTACAGAAGCTAAAAGATCTAATTCATTTAAATTTCAAATTTCTAATGCTCCCCTAGGGTTTGCCCATTTTGCTATAAATTGCTCTCTCTCTACATATTTTCTATTGATAAATGCATATTTGACTATAATTATGCACCCATTTGATGTATTTTGCTTGATATTTTATAGTTTTGTTATATATTTGGTGCTTAATTTGCTCTAAATGCATTTATAAGTTATAATTGCCTTCACGAGCCAAAAGAAAAAGAATTCGGATGAAATTGTGGTGTAAGAAGAAGATTTGAAACAACTAAGGACCTACACACCCATGTATAAAGACGATGTAACTCTTTGTAAATGTGTGAAGATTGAAGAAATTGAGTTTTGGTCATGTGGAGTTACACACTCATGTACACTGAGATAAATGACCATGTATTTTGCCTATGTAAGTCTCTGTAGCTATGTAAAATTGCAAATTCAGGCATTTTTTTATTATGTATAGTCTCTCACACGCCTGTGTAAGTGACCTGGTATATCTCAGAAACCTTAAATTTTATTACAAAAGGACATGAGGGGAGACAAATAGAAGAGCACCAAATTTTCAACAGATTTGAGATGTAAGACATCTAGAGAGGCGACGATTTTGATCAAAAGATAAGAAAACATGAAGAATACATCAAGAGATCTAATAAATTACAACATCAAACCTCAAACTTGTAAGAAGATTCAATAGAAGAAAAAGGGAGATTTAGAATTATGATTCCTTTGTTTTCTATTACTTTTCCTTCTTGTTTACCTTTGATTTCATTCTCTATGATTAGTAACTAAACACTTTTAATGTCTAGGTACGATGAACACTAGTTTGGGATAACAATATGTTTTAATCTTTTATTCAAAGTAATTATATTTATTGATTATTGCGATTCAATTTTGTATTTTACTCTTGTTCTAATATACCTCGAATATTAGTGCATGATTTGATTTCATATGACTGAGATTAATAAGTCCTTTTTTATGAATAAATCTACCATAATTGAAAAAAGTTGTATGCAAACCTAGAGATAAGCCGACATAAATCTTTTAGATTAGGGTCAAACCCAATAGCAGAATTCATAAATCGGTAAAGCAATTCTAAGAGTTTTAACTAGAAATATTTTTGTTAATCAATTAATGGATTAGTTGTTAATAGACTTGAGAGAGTTATTAATATAGGATAGAAATTTCCATGATCTAATAATAAATAATATAATTGCATGATAAAAGGTTAATAATATCTAAAGATTCTTAAGGGGGATTCATAACCTAGACACTATTATTTGACATTGATGTTTTTTCATATTTTACTTGTCCTAAGTTCATAGTTGTTTACTCTTAATTTAGTTAATTGTTTACCTTTTTTTTAAATAAGGCCAAAAAAATTTGATTCTCAGGCTAGATAGTAAAAAAAAGGTAATTATTAGTATTTACAATCTTCATAGGATCAACTCATATTTGCCTATGTTAGCTAAATCTACGACGTGCACCTGCATTTAAATTTATATTGACCTTAACCCTATTAGAAGACAATAAAGTTTTTGATGTTGTTGTCAAGGATTTGTAATATTAGGAAAACCTAAATTTTATTACTCTAGCCATCTCTGTTTTATTTATTTATTTGTTATTATTTTAAAGTTATTTAATTTGATTAATTTGTTTAAATTTTCTTTTCTTACAGATTAGGACTTTTGATCAATTTATGACCTAGAGTAATTCTGAGAACTTACCTAATGCAGACCTAGAAATTGAAAGAACAGAGCCCAAAAACCTTCGTAGAACATAACTGCAAGAGTTTGAGCTATACCATCAAATAGAAGATTTGGGAGTCGAGTAATGATTGTGGTTTTTCGATATGTGTAAGTTTTAATATATAACCTCGGTAATCTGCAAGTGTGTACAGTTCATTCGCGTAGTACCTAAGGTGTCGATCCCATGATAAGGGTTAATCTAATTCTAAAATTTAAGGCCGAAAAAAATGCGCAATATTCAAAATGTAACTAAACTAAAACAGGAATGCAATTCAATCAAATAATTCAATTGAAGAATCAATCATGAAATATTAACAAATTAGAAATTGCAATGTACACATTTAAGAATCAACCTAAAGAACTACCAATTGAGAGAAAGGGAAATTTTTACCTATCTTTAACACTAACCTAATCGATTATGAATTATTGGATCATTGGTCCTAGACGATCCTATGGTTGATTACTCTCTCTCAAGTTATAACCATTAACCCTAAATTATAAACCCTAATCAGATTATGGAAAATTGCAATTTATCAATTAACAATCTATCCAAACCCTAATTAGAGCTGAAGTTTTCCAATAGACTACTCAGAACCTATGTGAGATCTCTCTTCACACAATTACCGATTTGATTAATTTCTCGTTCTTATTAAATCACCTAACTCTCGTTAGCCCAATTTAATTATTTTTCATTCGATTCACCCTCTCAGTCTATTACCGAATTATGCATTCTCAAAAAAAAATCACAATGAATCCAAATAACATAAAATAATCATATTTTTATTAAATTAAAGATAAAAACAACCCGAAGGTGAGTTTAGACATCCTCAATATTCACACAATCCTATCATCAACGGTTATTCGAATTCTATACATTAATAAAATTGAAAATACACCGGAAATAATATCTGAATGGATGTTGGAGGCAACAACGTCAGGAAACCTCCTATTCTGGGAAGTACTTTACGTTGGCTTCTTCTCCACATCTCTTTTCCTTCTTCTCTTTCTCAATCTCTCGATGAACTCTCTTTAGGGTTTCTCAATGGTGGCGGATGCACTATCTCCTCTTTTCTATTCTTATTGTTCTATATATGTTCTTTTGTGTTTAGGGTTGAACTAGGGTTTTTTGAAGGTCCGAAAGGTCCAAAAAATCTCTCAAAACGTGAAGTTTGGAACTAACTATGCATCTGCCCGATGCAGGCCATGATCGTGGCCTACTTCTAAACCTTCTGTCATGATCGTGGCAAAGATCATGGGCCAACTCTAGTACTTTTATCACAATCGTGGCCTATTGTGCCACGATCATAGGCTGTTATTTCAGCCTGAATGTCTCTGAAACTTCTCCGTTCTTCAATGTTGACTTTAAAACATTAACAAACATAATAAGGTACCTAAAAAACATATTATTTAAGCTCAAATACTTGTACTAACCCATAAAACACATAAAACACAAATAATTAACAAACTAACACAATTCTAACCAAAGCACATACTAAATGATTGAATTAATAGCTAAACACATATCAAACTATGCCCTAAAACATAATACAATTTACACTTATCAAGTAAATAATGAAGAATCACACAATATGTCGGACCAATCGAGACCTATGTTTAACTATGTTAGACCATACTTGAGTAAACTATAGTTCAACATCGTGAGGTGGCCGACTGTTAATGCCAACTACTTTAAAATAAAGCCCAGTATTATCCAGATGGTGCAAAAGTCAATCTAATTTAATAGACTCAGAGATAAAGACCCGAATGTGCACATCTCAAAATTTCTGGAGATTTGCGATACTTCTAAAATCAACAGAGCTAATGATGATGTCATCATAATATGGCTATTCTCATTTTCTTTAAAGGAAAGGCCAAATAATGGTTGAATTTGATGTCATGATCTTCACTGACAATATATGAATAAGTGGCAAAAAAGTTTTTATTAAAGTATTTCCTACCGACAAAGATTGCTAAATTGAGGAGTGAAATCTCCTTTTAATCCCAAGCTGAAGCTGAAACATTACGTGATACATAGGAGAGATTTAAGGAGATGCTAAGAAGATGCCCATACCACGATCTACAAATCCAAACATTTAACAACGGGCTGAATCAAAGCACTAGGCAGTCAATAGATGTAGCAACTAGGGGGATGCTCAACAACAACACAACAGTGGTGGCCCAAGACTTGATAAAAGATATGGCTATAAACAACTACTAATGGAGCTCGTTTAGAGCATGAATCAATAAGCCAACAGGCATTTATAAAGTGGACACAGTGGCAAAGTTGGTGAGCTAAGTAGAAGCCTTGAGTAGAGTGATCGATAGACTTACGATAGCTTCATAAGGTCAAGTGATGTAATGTGAAATTTACAGGCTAGAGCATCAAGGCCAAGATTGTCAATCAGTATAGCTCGAGTATGTGGACTATTTGGAGAATGCTCCTGGACCCCAAAATAATCCATATAGCAACATGTACAATCCATGATAGAGGAATCACCCTAAATTCTCTTGGGGAAATTAGGGTCAAGCAATAAATAACTCTCTACCTAGATTCAAGTAATAAGAACCTCAACCCCAAAAGTCCTTATTGGAAGAGATGATGTTGAAATTTGTTTAGGAATCAAAAGTGAAACATCAAAGAGTGAAGGCTTCCTCACATAACTTAGGCATTTAGATCGTCCAACTGGTAAAGATATTAACTGAAAGGAAAAGGGGAGATTTTCCTAGTACCACCAAACCAAATCCTATTACATATGTAAAGGTCTTCACCCTTAGAAGCGAAAAGGAATTACAAGCAAACAATAAAATACAAAGTGGGAAGGAGGATCACGAGAAGACTCAAAGGAAGGCTAAAGATATAGGGTATCCTCTAAAAGTTAAAGAACTTCAACCCACCATACCATATCCAACAAAGTTGAAAAAGGATTGTATGGATGAAATTTTAGTAAATTTTTTAAGCTATTTAAACAACTTCAAAATAAATTACCTTTTGTTGAAGCTCTGGCGCAAATTCCCAAGTATGTAATGTTTTTTATAAAGCTACTATCTAACAAGAGGAATTTGGAGGAGTTGGCTACAATGAGATTAAATGAGGAATGGTCAAAGATCCTACAAAACAAGTTAATAGAGAGTGCTTTATTTTATTGGTAATTTGTCATTATAGAAAGCTTTAGCTGGTTTAGGGGCTAGCACTAATTTAATGCCCTATAAATTATTTAAAAATTAGGATTAAGAGAACCTGAACCTACTAGGATGATCAATCAATTGACTAATATATCAATTAAATATCCTAGGGGTATCATTAAGGATGTATTGGTAAAATAGGTTCCTTCCTAGTTGATTTTGTAATACTTAGGACGTCTCTTCCTGGCTATAGCTAGAGCCATTATTTATGTCAGTGATGGTAAACTAGTTCTTAAGGTGGTTAATATTTGACTATATTTTGACACCCATATTTGATGTATTTTGCTTGATATTTGATATTTTTATTATATATTTGGTACTTAATATGCTTCAAGTGTGTTTTTAGGTTATAATTACCTCTATAGACATAAAGGAGAAGAACCTAGACAAAAACGTGACTAAAACTAAAAAAATATCAATCTGGAATAAATACACGATCGTTCACTTTTTCAAACCCGTGCACTTTCGCAATATCTAGCATATCT
Organism: Erythroxylum coriaceum; assembly: GCA_026874005.2. Classification (NCBI taxonomy): domain Eukaryota; kingdom Viridiplantae; phylum Streptophyta; class Magnoliopsida; order Malpighiales; family Erythroxylaceae; genus Erythroxylum; species Erythroxylum coriaceum. The sequence continues at coordinate 5,724,322 of JANQAP020000172.1, forward strand.
CGATTATGCATGCTTATGTGCACGGGTATACACACGAGCGTGCATAACCCAAAATTCTAGGTTTTTTTATAAATTCGACCTTTTAGAGCTAATTGAGAGGGAAGACTTTTGGGAGGTAATTTGTAGATGTGGAGTCATTCTTTACGTTTGATTTTGGTCTAGAGAAGCAGGAAACATGAAGAATTCATTGAAAGATCCATTGAAATACAAGATCAAGCCTTTACATCACGAGAACATTCGATAGAAGACATTTAAGGAGATTTAGAATTATGAACCTGTTGTTTACTATTTGTTTTTCTTTCAATGTATGTTTGATTTCATATTCAATTATGTGTAAATAAATGTCCAGTTAGTATTTAGGTTAGATGAACTTTATGTTAATACTTTAGCATTATTTGATTCTTTTATTAATGCGATTGGTTGTTTTATATATTATGATCTGATTACGTTTATTTATGTTTTAATAACCTGAGATATTATATCATAATCTAATTTCATACATAGAGATTGAGAAATCCTAGTGTGAATATATATACCATAATTAGAAGGAGTTGATTGCAACCATAGAGATAGGATGACATAAATCCTCCAGATTAAGGTCAAACCTAATAGAGGGACCCATAAATCATTAATGCAATCCTATAAGATTAAGATTTAACCTGAGTAATTCAGTTAGAGACCTTAGGATTAGTTGTTAGTAGACTCAAGGTCAATTACTAGCATACCATAGGAGTCGCCACGGTCCAATAAATTAACAAACAATTGCGTAATAAAAGATCAATCTGTTAAGGTTTTAAGGGGATTCAAGCTTAGATACAAATTTCTTATATCTATAGTTTTCTAAGTGAATTCCACTATCGCTGTGTTCATTATTGTTTACTATTTTATTTTATACAGTTTAGTTTTATTTTCTTTCCATTAAAAATCTAAAATCAATCTTTAGGCTAGATAATAGGAGAAGGGTGATTACTAGTATTCATAGTCTTCATAGGATAAACCCATACTTACTGGTACTAGCTACAGCTATGCCATGCACTTGTGGTATTAGGAAAGCCTGAATGCTTGGGTCTTTGATATTAGGAAAGCCTGAATGCTATTACTCTAGCCATTTTCATTTTAGTTTGTTTTATCTTTGTTTTTATTTTATTTTATTGTATCTTACTGTATATGTGGCTTATATTTAACATCCCGTTACCCATGTTGAGGCTAGAATAGTAAATATGAGAGATTATTGAGAAGTTAGAAATTGCATTTCATGCTCATGCATCATATAGCATACATACACATGTGAATATTGAATTTTTGCACATGAAAATAATTGTACATGCATTTATTGACTTTTCCAGGTATAATTGATTTATAAATGTGATTTTTGATATGAATTGTGGTTTTTATGTATTGAAAATTGAAGTAGTGTGTATAGGAATTGATTTAGAAATTTTGGCAAAATTTAGAAAATTCCTGAATTTTTGGGTAAATTTTGGACTAGGAAAAATGCCAAGTGGCAGGACAATTGATAAATAGTAGTAAAATTAAGAGTCAAATGGCAGTTAAAATTTTTATAAATGACATTTGGGTTTAATGACATATGTCATTGAAATTTGGAGACAATTGGAGTAGAAATTGGAG
>JANQAP020000172.1:5779049-5791653 GCA_026874005.2 Erythroxylum coriaceum
TCGACTGTGTGCCGACCTCCCAAGCCTTTATTGTCGACCTACATGAACTTTGATATTCTCAAATTTCCGCTTTTGATATTACTATAAGATTTAATACCCTTGGATTATATTTGGCGGGGAATTCCTCCCCCGCGAGCCACGGGTCCAGATGTCACTCAGGACGGCGAGCCGTGGACCCGCCCGGGGAGGGGTTCCAGCAATAATAAACAATCTACATATTTATTGGATCTTATATGTAGTACTACTGAAGAACCTCACAAACGACATTTAAGAGAATGATGAGAAACTTTCTATGGACTAGGGATGTTTATAAAAAAACTTTATGCCAAAGTCGTTAGACTAATATTATAGTGCTTAGAATAAGGAGGACTAGGTGTATGTCCAATACAAATCACCAATAAAGTGTTTGAGACTCCTCATAACTAAGAAAACTATTTAGGTACAATGAGTTCACTCACACTACTTAGAGAATCAATGCCCATAGGAAATCAAGTTAAGGTTTGACTCTTTTTGGACCATGATGTAAATATTCAAACTAAGGGAAAAGCTTTATTGGACAATTAAGCATAAAATTAGCAATGGATGAATCATATGACTTTAGTTCAATAATTAAAGTGAAAAAGGTCCTTTGTACATATTCCCTGAAGCATTTCACCTAAGGCACATGTTAAACCTTAAAGTTAAGCTCAAAAAACCTATACGAGGCAATGATTGACATATTAAGTTCTAATGCTTATTCATTATTCAAGAAAATCTATCTAGAAACAACCTAAACTAATATTTAAAGGACAACATTGGGTGGCAAAGACATGCATACAGATTATTCACTAGTAATTCTTCCTACTAAGTGTTTAGGAATTAAGCAACTAGGTGAAATGGAGTAAACTGATGTGATTTAAGAAAATTCCCCTAAGATATAAAACAAAGTAAATGGAGTAAGCTAATGTGGTTCAAGCAAATTCCCGTAAGATATAAAATAAAGTAAATGGAGTAAACTAATGTGGTTTAAGCATATTCAAGCAAATGAAGTAAGCTAATGTACTTTTATTAAACTAGATTGGCATAACCTTGTAATGTCTCCTTTTTTTCCTTTCAAGGCTTATCAATGAATTATGTTAAAAAAATTTAAAAATCCCCTAAGATATCCTTTATCTTGTAGCTTTCCATCTGAAATAGGCTAAGCACTTTAAATAGAATTAAGGTTTTTAAAGCACAAATCCAATATACAAGTTATATAATATAAAGCACGAGTAAATATATCTCTCTTCTTTAGGTGTAACTGCATTAAAAGGTTGTAGCTAAGAATTCAAAAATCGTGTAGCCATTAATATTGTTAAGAGGATTAGAATAAAATAACATCATCTGAAAGAAATCATCCGAAAGAAGAGGATTACAATATTTTTAAGATTACCTTCGGATTTGAAAACTATGATGGCATACACAGACATTTTAATTATGTGCATTGTCATAAGGAACTTTTTGACAATCAATGGTGTATTTAATTTTGTAATCATGCCTTGCCCAAAAATGGACTCTTAAAGCACTTCAAAATTTTATGAGCAATTATTTAAAAAATGACGTAAAAAATATCTCGTAAATCTTCTAATATCAAAATTTACATATTTCATCTATAGCATCAACAAAATATTAACGACCAATAACCTTATAAACTAAATTATTTGATTATTTAAAATTTAGACATTTAAAGAACTGATGCCACTTGTCCTGAACAGCTAACTGATTAAAAAATTTTAAAAATTAATCACTTAAATATAAATTATACTCACACCTCTCCATGGTGACTACATAATTCCCTAATATCACATTAGAATATTTTTCTTTCTTACAAAATATCATCTCTATTTCTTTTTAAAGCAATTTTTTATTGGTGGATGTCAAATTTCCTATAGAATTTTATTTTAGCAATTTCTGGTTATAGTATGAGACACATAAAGCACACGATACATATCCTATGGCTACTGTAAACTAACCTATCTATATATAACAGTTCAAGATGCATATCCTCATATTACAACCACTATCCATTACTTCTAAGTGGTCATAGCTTCATACTCATGCTCCATACATACATTTAATCATTCAAAGATAACTTCAGGCAAACCAAAGAGAAGTAATTCACTGTCCACACATTTACAGTACCAAAGAAAAGTAATGAACCTACAATTATACATTTATAGAATCATAACGGCGATGAGGTGTGGTGGCACGACGCTTGGCGGCCTTCGGTAGCAACATAGATGAGGATGCTGGTAGGTTGAGGACAGTGGCACGTTGATGACACATGGTGGCACGATGATGACACGCAGTGGGACGATAAGGAGGCACGGTGGGATGATAAGGAGGCGCAATCAGACAATTACGACAAAAGAGAGAAAAAAATTAAACTGCGATGGAGGAGGGGAATTTTGGGGGGGGGGGATGCTGCGTTCATTTTAGGTTAAACAAAAATGACGTTGTTTGGTGTTAAACCAAAAGATGATGTTTACCTCTAAAATTTACTGACAGAATACGTTTTTGTTGGTAAAATCAAAACTTATTTAGTCCACCAAGCATTCCCACTTTCTTTACCAATGGAAATTTTCTCCCGTCACTATATTACGTCGGAAAATTTTTCAGGATGATTTCCCTCCATATTTACTGACAGATATTTTTTCTGTCACAAATTGAAACTTTTCCTGACAAGTTTACCTAGGAAACATGATTTTCCATTGGTAATTTCCTGTGGTTCAGTTTTTGTCGGTAATTTTTCATCACTAATTACTAATTTTCTTGTAGTGAATGCACATCTATAATTATGTGTTTGGACTAATGAAGTGGCAATTGACATAATTTTATCGCCTTGTAAGTGCTTTAATTTGTGTCGTGGGAATGAATAACTAGGTTAGTCTAGATCTTAATGCTGTTGGAAAATTAAATCTTACCGGGCAATTTCAGGGGCTTATCTTTCAATTAGAGAAGTAATTAATGGGTGTCCCTTAATTACTAAAAAATTAAGAAGAGATTGTTTATTTAGAGCATTTGTCGATAACTATAACCAGTTTATTTATGAATATATGAGTTGATTTTTGCATTGATGATCAAGTAACATAATCAAAGTGGAAATAACACCCATTAATTACTTCTCTAATCGAAAGATAACTATAGCTAGTTTATTTATTAATATATGAGTTGATTTTTGCATCGATGATCAAGTAACAGAATTAAAGTGGAAATACATCCTTTAACTAGAATCTTTCTCCCTTGTTTAGTTTCTTAAATTTATTTACATCTTTGTTTTCTTTTGAATTGAATTATTGTTTACTTATTTTCATCAGTTGAAACTCCCCAATTTTATTGTTTATTTTTGTAAAACAGATAAATCCATTGCTCCCTGTGGAGATTATCCCTACTCACTCTATATTCGTATTTAGTGAATTAAAGTGATTTATTTTTGTTGGTTTGACAATTACCAAAATTTGGCATCGTTGTTGGGGAACTGGTGCCAATTGATTTATTTCTTTTATTTTTTCTTTTTATATTTTCCCTTGTTTCTAGTTTATGCCTCGTTCTTCGCGTACAGGCGAAATAATTTTTAATCTAGAGGTCAAGAAGACAACTCATAGATTAAGAAAGGAAACTCAACAATGAGCCACCCAGGCATCATCTTCATTTTCATCTTCTAGTTTGAATTTGGAAATTGATTTAACTGATTATCTTAATGATTCTGACAGTGTTTAAAGAACCACCGGTTGAAGAAGAAGGTAAGATGGTGATAAATCAACCAACATTGAGAGATTTAACAACTCCTGATGTGAACCAATAATCGTTGTGCATCACGTTCCCTGCCATCGATGATACCTTTGAATTAAAATCTGGTTTAATTCATTTACTCCCTACCTTCAGTGGTCTTATAGGTGAAGATCTGAATAAATATTTGAAGGAGTTTCATGTAGTTTGCTCGATCATGAAACCCTAAAATATTATAAAGGATTAAATCAAGATGCGAGCTTTTCCATTCTCGCTAGCTAAGAAGGCCAAAGATTGGTTATACTACTTGCCATCTGGATCCATCATCGATTGGAATGAAATGGAAAGGCAGTTTTTGGAAAAAAAATTCCTAGCCTTTAAAACTACTAATATACGAAAAGACATATGTAGCATCAGATAGTACAATGGAGAGAACTTGTATGAATATTGGGAGAGGTGTAACAGTTGTGTGTCAGTTTCCCGCAACATTAAATTCTTGACCAGCTCCTTATCTAATATTTTTATGAAGGACTTTCCATTAATGACAGAAACATGATAGATGTTGCTAGTGGAGGGGCATTGGTGAACAAAACTCCTGATGAGGCATGTACCTTGATATCAAACATGGCTGCTAATGCACAACAGTTGGGCACTCAACAGCCATGGAAAGCCAACAAGGTAAATGTTGTTTCTAATGATCTGATAATTGATGCTCTAACATCTCTCATTGAGAAGTTGGTTACGGGACAGTTATAAAAAGTGAAGGCATGTAGAATTTACTTTACTTCGAGCCATCCCACTAATATATGTCCTACTCTCCAAGAGGATTCCACTGAACAAGTTAATGCGGTTGGAGGATTTCCTGGCCCACCACAAAGAAGATATGATCCATACTCCAACACATGCAATCTAGGATGTAGGGATCATCCCAATTTCAATTATGCAAATAGACCTTCAGGATTTCAACAACCACCTCAAGCTTAACTACCAATTCCACTTCCTCAACCTTCTTCCTCTTCCCAACCATCAAGTATATCATTGGAATATTTAGTTAAGTCTTTAGCAACAAGCACTCATAACTTGCAACAAGAAAGCCAGAAATTCCAACAAGAAGCAAGGGCCATCATCCAAAGTTTAGGAACTCAAATATCTCAATTGGCGACAATTGTAAACAATCTGGAAAATGCAAAAGGGAAATTGCTTGCTGAAGTGGAAATAAATTCAAGCAAGAATGTGAGTGGTATGATTTTGTGCTATGAACAATAAGTCTTATTCACCGCTTCTAATGAGCAACAATCTGAGGCGAATACAAACGAAGACAAACTGACAACTTTAGTCATACCAACAACTTCAACCATCTCCATCAAGGAGGTAAAAAATAAGCCTAAAATATCTAAATCTTATATTGTGATTAAACCTCCCTTTCCTGGCAGATTGACAAAATCTAAGAAGGAAGAATCAAAAAAAGATGTGTTGGAAATTTTTGAAAAGGTTGAAATCAACATTCCCTTTTTGGATGCCCTCAAGCAAATACCAAAGTATGGGAGATTTTTGAAGGAGTTATGCACTAGAAGATTTAAGATGAAGGGTGATGAGCAAGTAGTGGTTAACGAGAATGTATCTACAGTCATCCAAAGGAAAGTGCCACAGAAGTGCGACGATCCAGGTATGTTTACTATACCGTGTGTGATTGAAAGTAAACTTATACCAAGGGGCATGCTTGATTTGGGGTCTTCGATCAACGTTGTGCCACTATCTATTTACAAAGCTTTAAATATAGGACCACTCAAGCCAACAATTGTGATAATCCAATTAGCTGATAGGTTTTATATATACCCAAAAGGCATGATTGAAGACTTACTAATAAAGTTGAAGAACTCATTTTTCCTGCTGACTTTTACATAACAGATACAGAGGATGACCATTTACCTAATTCTGCTGTTATTATTTTTGGAAGATCACTCATGAAAACAGATAAGATGAGGATTGATATGAATAAGGATACTTTGACTTTAGAATTTGATGGTGAATTGGTTACTTTTAATGTTTTCGAATCCATGAGGATTTTGAGCATAATTGTATTATTAATGCACTGAATATTTTACTTGAGCAAAGAAAAATAGAGAAGGATGCAAAATGGGAGAATAATGCAGAAATTAAGGAGGAAATCATGTTCCTTAATTCCACACTAACAGTGCCTCACAGGTCAATAACACCTTTCCTGCAATCACCAAACACTTATGAGAGAAAATTTCCTTTTATTGAATAGGCCCCCAGGTTGGAACTGAAGCCTTTACCAGAAAACATGTGTACTTCGGCAAGAATGAGACTCTACCAGTGATCATTGCAAAAGATCAGACAAAAGTCTAGGAAGAGAACTTATTAAGGGTGTTAGGAGATCATAAGACAACCATTGGGTAGACTTTGGCAAAATAAAGGGAATCAACCCAACAATCTGCATGCATCGAATCTTGTTGGAGCCTAATTCATAATCGATAAGAGATTTGTAACATAAGTTGAACCCAGCAATGAAAGAAGTAGTTATGAAGGAAATTTTGAAACTGTTAGATTTAGGTATTATATACCCAATATCTGATAGTCAATGGGTGAGTCCAGTTTATGTAGTTCCCAAGAAGACTGGTTTTACATTAATGGCCAATGATAACAATTAGCTAGTCCCAATGAGATTACAAAATGGATGGAGAATGTGTATAGATTTTTGAAAGTTGAATGCAGCTATAAGAAAAGATCATTTTTCACTTTCGTTTATTGATGAGATGCTCAAAAGGCTAGCTGGTAAGTGCTTTTTCTACCTTTTATATGGATATTATGGTTACTACCAAATAGTTGTAGCCCAAGAGGATCAGGAAAAGACTACCTTTACTTGCCCTTTTGGAACTTTTGCTTATAGACACATGCCTTTTGGATTATGCAATACACTTGGTACATTTTCAATGTTATATGATGAGTATATTTTCTAATATGATTGAAACTTACATTGAAATTTTTATGGATGATTTTACTGTTTATGGCAATTCATTCAGTCAGTGTTTAGATAATCTATCTAGAGTCCTGCAATGTTGCATCGAAACAAATCTTGTTCTTAATTATGAAAAATGCCATTTTATAGTTCAAGAAGGGATTGTGTTGGGTCATGAAATGTCCTTTAAGGGTATTGAAGTAGATAAGGCTAAAGTGGACTTGATTTCTAATCTTCCATATACTACTAATGTTCGAGAGATCGGTAGTTTTCTTGAATATGCAGGCTTTTACAGGTGATTTATTAAGGATTTCTCGAAAATTGCGCAACCCCTATCAAGGTTGTTACAATAAGATGTTCAGTTTGATTTTGGACAAGAATGCAAACAGGATTTTGACAGGCTTAGGGCGATGCTTACATCAACATCAGTTATCTAACCACCTAATTGGGACATGCCATTTGAACTCATATGTGATGCTAGTCATTATGTTGTTAGGGCTATTCTTGGGCCAAAAGATAGTCACAACAGCCATGTGATTTACTATGCATCCAAGACACTCAACCCCGCTTAGCACAACTACACCACTACTGAAAAAGAGCTCCTTGCTATTGTTTTTGCATTTGAAAATTTTAGATCTTATTTATTAGGATTTAAAGTAACAGTTTATTCTGATCATGCAGCCTCAAGTACTTGCTAGCCAAAAAGGAGTCAAAACCAAGATTAATCCATTGGATTCTTCTCCTTCAAGAATTTGATTGGGAGATCAAAGATCATAAAGGAGTTGATAATTCTGTGGCAGATCACTTAAGCAGGTTGGTGTGAGAAGAGGACCCTTACCAATATCTAAAGTCTTCCCTAATGAGCAACTATTCTTAATGCAAGGTAAGGAAGGTAAGGAACCTTAGTTTGCTGATTTGGTTAATTTCTTAGTGACTGGAATACTACATGATTTAAGTCCAACGCAGAAAAATAAAATCAAAAGTTACTCTATGTATTATCTATGGGATGAACCATATTTACGGAAAATATTCTCTGATGAAATTATTCGTAGATGCGTGCCTGATGAAGAAATTCACTCCATTCTTACTTACTGTCACAACTTTGCATGTGGAGGTCACTTTGGTCCTAAAAGAACTGCTAAGGAAATTTTGGATTGTGGTTTTTACTAGAGAACTTTGTTTAAAGATGCCTATCTTTTCTGCAAAAGTTGTGAAAAATGTCAAAGTGTAGGTAACTTGTCTTTTAGAGATGAAATGTCATAAACATCAATTTTAATATGTGAAAATTTTGATGTTTAGGGCATGGATTTTATGGGTCTTTTCCCTAACTCCTTTGGTTTCATTAACATCCTACTTGATGTTGATTATGTTTCGAAGTGGGTAGAAGTAAAGCCTACCTGGACTAACAATTTTAAGATTGTTATAGATTTTCTCAAATCCAACATCTTTAGTAGGTTTAGGATCCCTCGGGCGATTATAAGTGATCAAGATACCCATTCTTACAACCGCACAGTGGAAGCATTAATGTGAAAATATGGCGTTCATCATCGAGTGGCAACTGCATATCACCCCCAAACTAATGGGCAAGCTGAGGTGTCCAACCGAGAAGTCAAGACTATTTTAGAAAAAACAGTCAATCCCAACCGCAATGATTGGAGTTTATGCTTAAATGATGCTCTGTGGGCATACCGAACTGTTTATAAAACTCCAATTGGAATGACACCATATCGATTAGTCTTTGATAAATTTTTTCACTTACCTGTTGAAATTGAACATCGTGCTTTTCAGGCAATAAAGCGATGCAACATGGACTTACAAGAAGCTGGAGTTGAAAGGAAACTCTAACTCCAAGAGTTGGAAGAAATTCGTTTGGAGGCATATAACGATTCCTGATTGTACAAAGTGCGTACTAAATTCCTTCATGATAAGCTCTTGCGTTGGAAGCAATTGTAAGGCAGAAAGTTCTGCTTTTTAATTCTCGATTAAAACTTATGACTAGTAAGTTAAAGTCTAGATGGTCTAGTCCATATGTCATGGTAAGTATTTCTCCCATTGGTGTTTGTGATATTAAAAGTGTGAAACTGACATAATATTTAAAGTTAATGGGTACAAACTCAAACCTTTTATTGATCCTATAGAAGTTTCAACTGTAGAGAAGATTTTATTAACGACGCCTTCTTAAGATTCCAATTGATCAAAAGAAGAGGTTGTGTCTAGCTAAAGACAATAAAGAAAGGCATTGATTATGAAGCAACCCAATGATTCTTGATTAATTTTTTAAAAACAATCTTATTTTGTTAGTATTTTTTGTTAAAAAATAATAATATATAAAATAAAAAATTTAGGAAATAATAACCCTCATTTGTTTGTTAGTTCTTTGTAGACAAAACCTAAACACCCACAATGCAGACAACAAACACACCACACTCAACTCCTCCACCATAGCTTGTTTAGGGAAGTTTCTTTTCTTTGTTTATTTTTTGTTATTTGTTCTCCCCTCCCCTTTGATAATTTTTGGTGTTCATTGTAACTTGTGTTATGTTCTTGTTATGTTTTCTTTCCTTTTTGTGTTTCTTGCTTTATGTTTTTCTATATTGAGTACAATGTAGAGTTTAGGTGTGGGAGGGATTTATTGATTTTGATAAAAAATAAAATAAAATAAAAATTGTTTTGTTTTATAAGTTAATATGCATTACTTTTTCGAACTGGGAAAACTTGATGGATTGCAAGCATAAATAATGATTTGGTGTTAGAATGATTATCTTAGTCCTCAATGGTCAATGGTTGACTTAAATGAAAAATGTGTGAGATTTGACAAAAGGCCTACTTAAATAGTGACGTTTGAGCCTTTAAAAAGAATTTCCTTTCTTTGTGCTCAAATTGTTTCTTGTTGAGTGTTGTCACACACGAGGTGATCATTTTAGAACTTGCTCTGTTATGCATGTTGAGACTGCTAGGTGATTTAGTGCATTAAGGTGATAAAAGGCATCTAGGATTAAACTATTTTGGCTTTCTAAAACCTACCTCGCATATTATTTCCCCTAGTTAGCCAAGTTGAAGCCTTAACCTCTTTCTTTGACATAAAAGCACAAATTTTTAGCCCAAGCCTTGTGTTTTGACCTTTGTTTTCAACCCATTATTAAAAGAATGGAAAACTAGTTGCTTTAACTTATTGGTTTGTGGTTTGAGGTTAACATATAATGGCAACATGTATGGTTATATTGAAATCTCATGTTTTGATGCTTTACAAATGTAGAGAAATAAAGTTGTGAAGTTCTTGGAAAAAGAAAAAAAAGGCCAAATTGCTGAAAAAAAAAAGAGAAAAGAAAGAAAGAAAACAAATTTAACCCATAAATTGCAAGTCATCGAATATCCTTTAAACAATCATGAGTTACCTATGTTTTGAATCATAAATATTCTTTTTTGTTATCTTTTGTAAGAATGATCCTTGAGATTCTAAAGTTTGATACTAGAACATCGTTGTTGCCATTATTGGGGTCATTGTTGGAATGTAGGAGGAAGTTGAACAATGTGGTCTTCATCTCCTTTAATAACTATGGCCCAAATATTCCTTTTTATTCTACCCTTGTTCTAAACCCCATTATGACCCAATAAAAGATCTTTTTGATTGTTGCGCTAGATTTACATTAAATGGTTACGATGTGATATATTTGCAAGCCTATGGTAATGTCATGTTGTTGTTGCGAATGTGTGATCAATGTCCTTTAAAAACTTTTTGAGTGATTGAGTGAATCCTTATCGTGAGGTCAAATCTTGTAAATTTTGAGTTTGAAAATATTATTAGAGATTGAGATGGTTGTTTTAAAGGGAAATCTTATGAAATGTTTGTGATTTGATTGTGATTTTAGTTGGGTACTGCATGTTGACTAAAGTTTTTTATTATTAAATTGTTTTGTTTTGTTTTCAAGTTTTGTTAATGCTTGGGGACAAGCTAAATATGGGAAAGTTTGATAGGCTATTATTTGATGCATAATTTGGGTCAATTGTGTAATATTTTGTAGTAGATATTGTGCTAACTTGCTGTTTTTATATTATATCTAGATGTTAGGAGTTATTTTGGAGAAAAGAAGTCAAAATTGGCTAAATTAGAGAAGATAACAACATGAGCCAAAAGAAAATACAATAAAAAAAACGCAAGAGCCAATGGACAAAACGCAGAGTAGAGGAAAGCAATGCAGCAGGTGAATAGAAAAGAACAAAACGGCAGCATATGAGAGAACAAAGCAAAACGCAGCGGAGGAGATAAAACACGGAGTGCAAGGAGAAACACGATAGCAAAATAATAAATTAGCAGCAAAACGATAGCAGACCCAAAACTTCATCAGCAAAGACAGCGAGAACGACACAGCAAATAAGAAGAATGCACAACAGGAAGCAGCAAGGGAGAATGACATTAGCAGAGGACAACGCATAAAATGCAAAACGCCAGCACCAAGAGTGAAACGCACAGCAGACCAGAGCTGGGGGAATAAAACGACAGTACACAGTTGAAGAACAAAACATGCAGCACTGATGAAACGACAACGTAGAAACATCTAGGAGTAGAAGCAAAACAACAGCAGAATAAATAAAAACGTTGCAGCGGATGCAAAAACGCAGTAGACTAGAGACGTTTAACACTCCATAATTGTAGCTACTCCAAAGGCCCAAGGAGTTGTGAGGTTCTAAGACTACAAAGAAGAACATATGGGGGTTTTGGGACGTAAAAAAAAAGGGTTTTGGTTTTAGAAAGGAAAGAGACGAAGGCGGCTGAGACAAAACAAGATAAGAAGTATGCAGGTTATTAATTCTTGAAGAATAAAAGAGGGACGTCTTTTGTTAAAAGAGGCGGCCGAGAAGGGCAACAAGCGGTAGGTGGAGCTCTCTAACGTCGTTCTCGTTCCCCTTTAGATTTTGTTCGTAAGCATAATTTTATTTTTAACAATTCTTATGCGTTATTTAGTTCTTATGGCTTGTAGCTAAATTTGTATTCTAATTAGAGAATTGTATTGAAGCCTTAATTTCATGGAATTGTGATATCTAACTGATTATATGTGTCTTATATATTCAGGAGTAATTTATTTGTTCTTTGTAGTTAGTGGCTATTATTATTTTGGATTTGTTAAATAAAAGATCTATATTTGATAATCTAGGAATAGTTGATAGCTAATTAGAACTGCACATCCATAATTGTGTGTTTGGACTAATAAAGTGGCAATCGACATAATTTTATCACCTCGCAAGTGATTTAATCTGTATAGTAGGAATGAATAATCTAATATAAATGAACCTAATTGTGTGTTTATTGGTTAAAACTGGGTCTCTCTAGATCTTAATGTGTCGAAAAATTAAATCTTGCTGGACAATTTCTAAGGGTTGTCTTTCGATCAGAGAAGTAATTAATGGGCATCCTTAATTACCAAAAAAATTAAGGAGAGATTAGTTATTTAGAGCATTCTATAACTAATTTACTTAAAAATATATGAGTTGATTTTTGCATCGATGATCAAGTAATAGAATTAATGTGAAAATACATCATTTAACTTGAAGCTTTTTCCTTTGTTTAGTTTCTATTCCTTTGTTTTCTTTTGAATTGAATTATTGTTTACTTATTTTCATCAGTTAAAACTCCCCAATTTTACTATTTATTTTTGTAAGAGATAAAATCCATCATTCCCTGTGGAGAGCATCCCTACTCACTCCATACTTGTATTTAGTGAACTAAGGTAATTTATTTTTGTTGGTTTGATAACCTTCAGTATTAATGAACAAATTCAAACAGTTCAAGATATTAATTAGTAAGAATTATAATTAGGATTATAATAAGCTTGAAGAATTATAATTAGGATTATAATAAGCTTGAAGAAATTCGTGATT
>JANQAP020000172.1:5791753-5812150 GCA_026874005.2 Erythroxylum coriaceum
AAGAATTATAATTAGGATTATAATAAGCTTGAAGAATTATAATTAGGATTATAATAAGCTTGAAGAAATTCGTGATTTATTAAACTCATCCCTACACTTAAAGTTGCACATTATCCCCAATGTACACCATATAAACATTTATGAAAAAGTGAGAGGACTTAATGGTACTTTCTTGACTATAACCATTTCTCTTATTTTGATCCATCTAATATGAAACTAGCGTCCTTGCAAAATATAAAAGAAAAGGATAAAAGAAACAAAAGAAATAACATAACAGAAAATAAAATCCTATACTAAGACGAAAGCAAAAACAAAATAATATAGAAATTAAAATAAAATTAAAACTAACTCATAGATTGTCTCTCATGTAACGCTTCTTTAACGTCGTTAGCTTGATGTAACCTTTATGCTCAACTTCATCTTGTATCAATAATCAGTGACTTGCTTCCACCCTTTTCTCTACAAAGCAGTTTCATAGCCTATAAACAAGTCAAATGTTGTAGGATGATCAAAAGGACATAATATATTAAGTTAGTAAAACGAATTTCAAGCAATAATGCCCCTTTTTAATGATAAGCTATTAATAAAATGAGGGATAATGAAACTCCCTGAATCATTGATTAACTAAAACATTTTGCCTTCCAGGAATTAGGAACCCTTCGTACTTAAGGTTACTACCAACGCCTCATCAATAGTTTCCTTACTTAGTTCCTCCGCTGGTTCTTCCTCCACTTCCTTTGTCCTCTCGTCTTCTTCTTCTTCTTAGACAAAGGTTTCTGAATCATCTTCTTTAGTTCCCTTCTACCACTCCTCTACTTTCTCTTCTTGGATGAAGATTTCTTCTTCTTCTACTGCGTCTGTCATATTTTCTTCCTCCTCCATAACAGCAATAATTACATCCTCATTTTCTTGGAACGCTTCTTCATTCATGAAGCCAATTGTCATCTTTTCTTTACTCAACTGTGTTAATAGGCTTAAATAGTGTTCTGCGTTATGCTAAAGATATTCATTGAAGAAACTCATTTTTTAAATTTGCATCGGCTAGCTTTAAGTTCGGCAAGGTGTTCCATTAATTGATTTGTAACACTTTTATTTTTCTTCCACAAGCTCTTTTTAAAATGTCTCTTCATTCATGAAACCAACCTGTCTTTTCTTTACTCTCGAATTCACGTCGATTAGTTTTCATTTTAGCAAGGATTTCCATTAATTTATCTTTAAGACTTACTTCCTCTTCTTCTTCTTCCGCTTCTTCTTCTACTTGAAGTTCTTTTTGGAATGTCCCTCCATTTATTAAACTAACTTTTATCTTTTATTCACTCTCGAATTTACGTCAGTTAGCTTTCATTTTAGCAAAGATTTCCATTAATTTATCTCTAAGTTTGTCTTGATTCTTGAGAGTGATTGTCCTTTCATTTTCTTCAACATTCATTTCAATAGGCCTAGGCATACTCCCTCAGATCTCGTCAAATAATATGTCTGTCAGTTGGTCCATCCGATTCACCAAATTTTGTATTCGAGCCTCTACTTTATAATGCTTCATGATAGATTCTTGAATAAAATCAACCATCATATCTTCCAAAGTTAGCTCATTAACTGGAGGCACTTGGTTTAGTAAATATTCAACTATAGTGTAATCATTCCATCCATAGGCGTAAGAATTGTTCTATTTTGAATTGTAGTTATTCTCGTATATTGCACCATGAGGTTGATAACACATGCTCAGTCACTCCCATATATTTGTTGGTGCTTGACATTCATGATTGTAGTGATAACTCCCACCATTGTCGTGACACGGCTTAAACATCAGTTGCACTTCTAAAAATATGTAAGAACACCCCTCTACCAATATGGTGATGATACGGATCATGAAGACATATTCTGGCTCCTACAAAAGTCTTGTTTGATCCATCCTTCCATTATAAGCTGTGACTATGACAATAAATCGTAATTCTTATAATAAACCATAAACTTAAAATCAAGTAGAGAAATTTAAAAGATAATTAAATTAATAAGCCATAAGCAGTAAAATAAAATAAAATAAATACAAAAGTAAAATTAAAATAAAACAAAATGAAATGAAAATGACTAAAGTAATAACATTTGGGCTTTCCTAATATCAAAATCTCCAATAACAGTGCCAAAAACTTGATTGACTTATTTTATGAGCAGTCAATATTGTAATAACTGAAAGTGCATGACATAGTTGTAGTTAGTATCGACAAGTACAAGCCGATCCCATGAAAATAATGAATACTAGTAATTAACTTTCTCCTATTTCTAGCCTAAGGATTGATCTTAGATTTTTAATTAAAAGAAATAAAACTAAGCAAGTAAAATAAAATAGGAAATAATAATGAACACAGAGATAATGGAATTCATTTAGAAAACTATCATAATAAAAAATTATTATCTAAATTCGAATCCCCCTAAACCCTTAATAGGTTAAACTTTTATCGTGTGATTTTTTTTGTTGATCTATTGGATCGTGTAGACTCCTATGAAATGCTAATAGTAGGCCTTGAGTCTACTGACAACTAATCCTAAGGTTTCCAAGCGAATTACTCAAGTTAAAGTTTACACTACAAGAAAATGGACATTTAGTCGAAGTTAAAGTTGTCACTAAAAGCATGAATTTTGGTCACTATTAATTTCTGTGACGATTTTTTTCAAATCATCACTTGTTGTTACAAATACCTCCGTCACTAATGAAATAGTGACTATATTTAAAAAGTTGTCCCAATTACTTATGATTTTTGTAATCACTGTTCTTGTCACTGAAATCGTTTGCACAAGTGACAAAACTTTATGGTCACAATAACATTACTCATTTATGATGATAGTGTCGAAAAAAAAAGATATTAATAGTGATACATAAAAAACGTCACAAAAATTAATAGTGATACACCAAAAACGTAACAAACATTATTATATTGTGACAACATTTTTCACACTAAAATTATATAAAATTGTGAAAAGAAATATTGCCACTTAAGTAAGTCTTATCTGTGAAAGATAATTCGTCATTAATATTATCATTTAACGGTAACAAATTATGTTGTCACATGTATTATTATTATTAGTGAGAAAAATATGACCACTAATACTTTTGTTAATGGTGCCAATAAATTTTCATCACAAATTTAGAATATATACCGTATGACAATTTTGTCACTACTATGTTCACTATTGTCACAAATAAAATTTTGAATATAACAATTATTTTGAAACTCATAGTAATCCCACAAAAGAAACAAAATTAAAAATTCTTTGTCCACCAAACTTAAAACTCAAAACAAATAATAAAACTCAAAGCCTTAGAGATTGTCCTTGGCAACTATTGATTAATATCCTGCAAAACAAACAAAAATTAATTAGAATTTAAAATATTAATATATTAATTAATAATAAAATATTATAATTCAATAGTAAATTATCAATTATACTTACATTATTAGTTGAAATACTTGGTGAAGACAAATTAAGTAATACCTATAGAAATTTGTTTTTATTGAAGGCTTACACTAAGTGATACCATGAGTTGCAAGCAATTATGAAGATGATGGTATACCTTGCCACAAGAAGACCCAGGCGTGCTGTAAAGTTATTTAAAACTAGCCTAAGTTGGTGGTTGGTGGGGTTTCCATGATTCTGCACATGACGTAATCAATAACCTTGGTACAAAAATATAGATGAAATGATATACTAAGTAAAAAAAAGTAAGAACATTTATACTAAATGTGATAAAAATATATTTAATAAAAATGTAAGAACATTTATTTTAAAGAATACATGCCAAGATATGATAAAAATCATTCACCATCATATCTTCCACAATACCACTACACTACTAGATCACATGACAAATTAATACTATTATTTTCACTATTTCACAATAAGGATTCTGAGCTTGAATGAGTTACCTTTAGATGAGCTTGACATCAACAAGCACATAGTCTTAGAGCTAGAATTTTGCAAATGAGAGTATCACTTAGAGTTAGCCTATAAAAATAGCAAATGAAAATTGATATTGGGATCCCATTGTACAATAAAAAACATCACAGGGACTTAACTAGAGACATATTCAAAACTTTGAGAGCCAGATGACTCTGATCGGATAATCTTATAACCATACCTGTAATAGAAAAAACTATCTCTTAATTACTAATAATACAAATAATCAAAACTGCAAGAGGTGCGTCAAGACAATTTCTTTAAATTAAGGGTTTAAAAGATCAACCAATTAGAAAGTTCCAACCAAATTGAGTGTAGGAATGGGTTGAGTTCATGCCAGTTGAACTCTATAGGTTATCAAAGTCACAAAACCAGAAAAGCACAAAACTGTAAGAGTTTTTTCAAGTTGAGAAACTTGGTTATGTGTTTCTAAGTTCTTGTTTTGTAACAAACATATCCATACACCCATTTTATTATTCTCTTTCACCAGGAACCAAACAACGACACAAAATTATTAAGGAAACTCATAAACAAATTCTCCACAATGTCCTTTAAAGAAAGAAAAATTAGGGTTTAAGGGTTGTGATTTACCTCCAAGAAGTGAAATTTGGGGGTTGCATCAACAGCATTCAACCCATAACTCTTCACTAACAATAAAAAAGAAATTAGAAACAAAATGTATAAATCAAACGAAGTTTGACAGAGAAGATACCTTGAAATCAAAAGCAGTTATCATATGAAGAAGAAGAAGAAGAAGACATACATAAAATGATTTAAAAAAAGAAAGCGAGAGGTGATTTTGATTTGTATTTAGCGTTTGTCTTCACCTTTGCTTTGCACTCTTGCTAAACCCTAAATCCACGCATCACCTCACTCTTTTTTATATAATTATATTATTATTAATTAATTAATCTAATTAATAATTATAACAAACCATCCCTTAATCTGTTTTTATTTGCGCTGTGATTAAGTAAAGGCAGCTCCTAAAATTTGATGGACCAAGATCTTTATACAATTATTATTTTTTAATTATGGTATTCAAATTTAAAAAAGATTATTAAATTATAATTTAAGAAAAGTGGAAGTATCTATATTAATTTAGGTTTTCTTTTATATATACAATTCGCATAAAGGTATAATAATTAATAAAAACATTTTTAATGGTATGTTATTCTTTTCATGCATATTGTTATTGGTAAGCTCAACTAAGAATTTTAGTAATTTGACGTTGTTCGATTAATTAATTTTTTAAAATTTGATTAATCATGAATATTAAATTAAATTAAATTAGAAATAATAATAATAATTGATTAAAATTAAGTTCAAATATTTAAATTTAAATAATCTTAGAGGATTTGTTTTTTATTTGACTCATTACAAGCCTTAAAGCTAAGGAAATGACTTTACTTGACTAAATATTAAGTGTTTCTTTCTTTTTTTTCTTAAGCAAACTCAAGTGATCAAGTGAGCTACATAATACGTACCAAGTCGATAGCTAATCAAAACATTGGGCTTTGAGTCCATAAGCTGCTCATTGCATATTGGAAAAGTAAAAGTTATTAATAAAAATATTTTTTATAAATTAAGATTTTTTATTTAGTTATTATTATTATTAAAGTTCCTCAAATTGGGCACTTTTTAAAATAATTATTTTAATATAATAATACTTTAATTATTGTTAGTTATACTTTAATTATTATTAGTTATGACAAAGTTTGCCCATTTTGATCTGATTTTGCTCGACTCAGCTCGAGTTGAATAGATTTAAAACCGTGTTTAGGTTTTTAATATTTTTAAGTTTCAAGTCGAACTCGGACTGTCTGGTCCAACTTGATCCAAAGTTTAAATTTTTTAAAAAATGAATTTATTTTTATTTTAAAAAATTAATTAATATATTTAATAGCGTTTGATTATACTCGATTGTGCTCGAGCGCAGACCAGAAGGCACAATTTAACAAGAACATATTACGTATGAATCAACTTCCCAAAAATTACTATAATATTTTGAATAATATTGACCATAAGGGCAAGTTTATTATTGTGACGATATTTAATTGACATTAATTAGTTGGGATTATATTAGTGACAAGTTTTAGTCATAAAATGTTTAAAATTTATACGACGAAAAGACTTATTGTTACAATTATTTTAAAATTTGTGTGATGAAAATATTTCTTTTCACTGTCATTTTGAATAATAGTGACAATAGTGGTTCATATGTTACTGTGACGATATATTATTGCCACAAACTATTTTTGCTTATATTAATAACAACCGTCATCACAAAAATATATCAATTAAATGGCAAATAACTTTCTCGTCACAATAACGAATAATAATAGTGACAATTTATTTTGTCATAATTACATTTCATTCTTGCTAAAATGGTGTAGGCACTAAATATTTAATACTATTAGTGACAAAACTATTATTGACACTAATAACATATTATTAGTGACGACGCAATTTTGAATGATTCAGTAGTGTCACAATTACTATACCATTAGTGACTACGTAATAATTTATCACAATTAATGAAAGTAACAGTGACTTACAATTTTTTTATCACAATAACTATCATATTTGTGACGAAATATTTAAATGTCACAAAAAACTGTCACCTTATGTTTTAATTCTTATAGTGTTATATGATTGTTTTACCAATTTATAATTCCCTCTATTAGGTTTGACCATAATCTAGAAGATTTATGTCATCTTATCTCTAAAGTTGCAATCAACTTCTTCTAATTATGGTAAAACTATTGAATTTAGGATTTCTCAATCTCTGCGTAAGAAATCAGATTATAAATAAAACATGTAATTAGATCCAACATAACAATCACACCAATTGCATTCATAAAAGAATTAAATCATATCAAAGTATTAACATAAAGTTCATCTAACGTAAATACTAACTAGATGTTTAGTTATACATCATCAAACATGAAATCAAACATAAACTGAAAGAAAAATGAATTGAAAACAATGGGTTCATAATTTAAATATGCCTAATTGTCTTCTATCGAATATTCTCGCGATGTAGAGGCTTGATCTTGTATTTTGATGGATTTTTCGATGATTTCTTCGTGTTTTCTGCTTCTCTGGCTCAAAATTGCAAATGGAGAATGAGATCCACGTCTGGAATCACCTCTTCACATCTGCTCTCGACTCCTACCGATTGCCTCCCACTTTCACCTCCCAAAACGTCTCTTTATAACGAAATTTAGGATTATGGGAGATGTCGTGCATCAGACCGTGCATAACAGAAAATTGCAACAATCGTGAAGATGCATGGGCTTGAGGAAATGCATGGCCATGTATCCTTTTTGCACTTCAAATCTTTAATTTCTGTCTTGTTCTCATCCGAATTCTTCTCCTTTTAATCCATGAAGGCAATTATACTCTGTAAATACACATGGAGAGGATTAGGTACCAAATATAAGTAAAAGTATCAAATATCAAGCTAAAACACATCAAATATGGGGTAAAATTATGATCACTTATGCATCTATCAAAAATTAAAATAGAAAAATAAAAATAGAACAAATGACCCCTTAGTTTTTCACCGTTGGCATACAATATGTAATTGAATAGATATTTTATATCAATTTGGTGTCATAACTTTTTTGTTTTGAGCTACCAAAAACACCCTTAAAAATAGGAACAAGATGAAAATACTTTCTGAAATGAAAATAAGAAATAATATTTCCGGTATCAAGTAAATGCTTAAATCTAAACTTTTAGACGATTTAAGTAAATTTCATGTGGACACGTGTATTTCGTGGCACCTAGAAGCTGCTTTCGGTAATACTAAATTAGGGTAGTGCTGTGCGCATGAATTGAACGGAGGACAATTTAG
This sequence comes from Erythroxylum coriaceum, assembly GCA_026874005.2. Classification (NCBI taxonomy): domain Eukaryota; kingdom Viridiplantae; phylum Streptophyta; class Magnoliopsida; order Malpighiales; family Erythroxylaceae; genus Erythroxylum; species Erythroxylum coriaceum. The sequence continues at coordinate 5,799,564 of JANQAP020000172.1, forward strand.
TCAAATAAAATTTCAACGGATATTTAGGAAACTAGCCGTTGCAGCCCAAAATCTGCCAGGAAAGAACCAAACAAAACCTAATATAATTAGTAGCAGTAGTAGTTGCTTTTCATTTAGTATAAAAGCAAATCTCACAAATTCAAATCTCATCGAAACAGCGTTTTTCTCACTGCTTCATCTTCTTCTGGTTCATTCTCCATAATCCCGCGAGCACACGCCTGCGTTAATAAAAATCTTCCTGGGATTCTTTTATTTTGTGTTTGGCAGGGTTTTGTTGTGCTTTTTATATCTTTATATACATCCAGTTGTTTTATTCCACTTATTGTTGTGCTTTTTATATCTTTATATACATCCAGTTGTTTTATTCCACTTATTTGTTTTATTTTCTTGCATAGTATTGTGGTGGTTTGGTTTGCTTTTGTTGTGTTAGTTAATGATGGATGCAGGATCTGTGAATTATTCTTCAAACACGAAGGACCAACCTCGATTTCCTCTCCAAGAACAGCTTCTCCAGAGAAGGAATTCTAAAGAAAATGTAAGAGAAGAAGAATAATGTTCTTCTTGGGGTTGTTTGATTGGATATAATGGGAATTAATGCATATAATATTTGAAACAGTTGGATAGATTCATACCGAATCGGTCAGCGATTGATTGGGATTATGCTCGTTACATGCTCACCGAAGGGAAAAGTGACAAAGAAAACCCGGCTGTAAACTCACCCTCAAGAGAGGCCTACAGGAAAAAACTGGCAGAAACCTTGAACCTAAACAAGTCCCGCATTCTAGCGTTCAAAAATAAGCCTCCTGCTCCCGTTGAATTGATCCCACAAGAACACATATCCTCTTTCAACCCTCAGCCTAAACTAAGCAAGTCCCGAAGATACATTCCTCAGGTATGTAATCCCTTCTTTGTATTTATCTCATCTTATAAGTTTGCTTTTTTTCTCTCCTAATTAGTTGAACATGTATATATCGCTTACACAGACTTCCGAGAGGACACTGGATGCTCCTGACCTTGTGGATGACTTCTACCTAAACTTGTTGGATTGGGGCAGCAGCAATGTTCTTGCCATTGCTCTTGGAAGCACGGTATACTTGTGGGATGCGTCCAATGGTTCAACCTCAGAACTTGTCACGATTGAAGATGAGAATGGTCCTGTTACCAGTGTTAACTGGGCGCCCGATGGACGACACATCGCCATTGGCTTGAACAATTCTCAAGTACAGTTATGGGATTCTACTGCTAATAGACAGGTTTATTACCTTCCACTGCGCTTCAGCATTTTGTTTGGTCTTTCAAGTATTTTTGTCTAATTTCGAATGTTCTACAGCTAAGGACATTGAGTGGTGGCCACAGATCGCGGGTTGGTTCGATGGCCTGGAACAATCACATTCTTACAACCGGAGGATTTGACGGTCAGATCATTAACAACGATGTAAGAATAAGATCACACATCGTTGAAACATATAGAGGGCACCAGCAAGAGGTGTGTGGGCTTAAATGGTCGGCTTCAGGCCAACAGTTAGCAAGTGGAGGCAACGATAATCTCCTGCATATATGGGATAGGTCTATGGCATCCTCACAATCCGCCACACAATGGCTCCACAGGCTTGATGACCATACTTCTGCCGTAAAAGCTCTGGCTTGGTGCCCATTCCAAGGGAACTTATTGGCCTCTGGAGGAGGAGGAGGCGATCGCACTATTAAGTTCTGGAATACCCACACAGGTGCTTGCTTGAACTCGGTAGACACTGGTTCCCAAGTCTGTGCTCTCCTTTGGAACAAGAATGAGAGGGAACTGCTTAGCTCTCATGGATTCACTCAAAATCAGCTCACTTTGTGGAAATATCCATCAATGGTGAAAGCAGCAGAGCTCACTGGCCATACCTCTAGAGTGCTGTTCATGGCTCAGAGTCCAGATGGTTGCACAGTGGCATCAGCAGCAGGGGATGAAACATTGCGATTCTGGAATGTTTTTGGTGCTCCAGAAGTAGCTAAAGCAGCTCCAAAAGCAGCCAATGAGCCATTTTCCCATGTGAATCGTATCCGATGATTGACGAAGAGCTTTCATATTCGATCAAGTTTCTTTCGTAACTGCCAAAAGGTAATGCGCAAAAATTACACATCAACTTCTTTATAACTTGCCTCATAACTGACTCTCCGTTTCATTTTGCATTTTCACAGTTGGAGCTGTTAAGTACGGAAATTCAGTTCAATTTACGCAAGGTGGATGATGAACCTCAGAAAAAGCTAATTGTATCCTCCTGTCTCCCACAATATGGGAGAAAAAGCTGTGTATTATATAATAATCACGACATAATGGAAACGTAAACTATCACCCGTGGATGTAGTCACTACTCGTGTGACGAACCACGTAAAATGTTGTCTTTGTTGCATTTTATTTTTTTTTCCCCAAACAAAAATAACTCTGCTAAACTAGAGTTCCTGAAATTGAAAAAGATGAAATTTTGCATTAAAAAAAAATTCCAAACACGGCCCCCACCAGCACATCTCAAAGGCGTTTTCATAAAGATCTCGTTACAGGAATTCTTGTATGGTCTTTACAATTTCTTGAGGATTTAGTGTTGCGTCAACTTTCAATATTCCTTCCCATTCATCAATCTGAAGTAACTCTAACTGAGACTGCAAAAGATTGGCCCGCATAAAGTGTTTGCCTTCTGCAGCTCTTCTGTTTAGTCTCTCCAAAAGCACCTCAACATTGGTATCCAGCAGAACAAACATGACTGAACTGGCATAGCTTCCATATTGATAATTAGGATCTGCAGACCTAAGAATTTCTCGATATTGCTTCTGCAGAGAGGAACAAGCAAGCACTACAGTTTTTCCACTGGTCAAGACCTCCATTAAAGCACCACGTATGACTTCAAGCCATGGTATCCGGTCTTCCTCTGACAGAGGAATACCTTGACGCATCTTTTCTATGTAAATCATAAAATAATGCCATTAATCAAATTAAGAAAAAAAAGAAGATTTCATCATTGATTGATATGCTTGATTGATATTGCATAGAGTAAGAAATGCATTTGGCAGCAATAAACTATACCTTTGTTCGATTGCGGGTGGAAATCATCAGCGTCAATAAAGTCACAATTGAAGACATTGGCCAGAATCTCACCCGTAGTCCTGTTGCACTTCTTGAATCAATATATAGATATCCCTAATGCATTGACAATGTCTAAGAAAAGTGCACGATACTGTTAAAAGGAAAACACGGTTATAATTCTGCCATGAGACTGTTTTTCAGTGAATCTTCAAGCTAATGACAAAATGGCTGGCAATGTCAATTTCATTTCACAGGGAGCGAGTGGCATCTCATGTCTCTGGTTCTATTCTCCTATCAGTGTAAACAAAGGTTGCAAATGATTATGCAACATTAGTCGGAGTAAATCATTAGTAGTTATTATTGCTAAAAAGGGATAAATGCTCTCCATCCATATGTTGGATCGTCCAAGACCTTGGAGGAAGTGTTAAAAGAAGAAAATGCTTGTGCAGATTTGGACACACAACAGCCTTTAAGGATATCTCCAGTTCCCTACTTTGTCTGCCTTAGGACAATCCATTTGCGTCCTATGAAATCCAATGCTTCATAATTTTGCTTAGAAATGAATTATTGTGGTCCCCCCAGGTTGTGTCACACATGCTAATATTATGATCTCATTGAATTCAAATATTGGAAAAGTACTCCTTTCCTGAAAAAAAACACTAAATAAACAAACAATGTTTGAACTGTTGGAAGATCAATGATATCATAGGAATAAAGTGTGAGCTGCTGACGCTTTTGGTGGTGGTGTATACAAAAGAACTTGTTCTTGACTTCTTGTACTATTTGCAGGTCTTTTCCAGAGATTACTTAATACAGTAACGCTTTCATATTGTGTTTTGTTCAAAAATAACATTTGATAATCCAGTAAAGCATAATCGTAGCTACAATTAGACCAAAGCTATCGGTAAGATTATGGACAGAAATTCTCAATTCCAAACGAAGGCAATTGAGACCATGACCACAGAAGCTATAGATTAGCTTTCATCGAGTAAAGAACTTATTTCTTGGGAACCCCCTTAAAAAGAAAAGCAAGAAATCGCGATTGTTCAGGTTTCTTCTTTCCTTCTGCACGAGTAATGAAGATTACCCCAAGGATGATAAAGCAATATGATGGGAAATGAACATCACAAAAACCCCATAATAAAGTTGTGTGAGAAAGTAGTGGATGAAAAAACATACGATTTCCCAGCTCCACAGACACCCATAATCACAACAGCTTTACCTGTTTATAGGAAAAACGAATATCAAGATGAAAACACCAGATTGAAGAAACTTTTTCTTGTTCAAGCATAGAGGTGAGAATCAGAAACAGAGGAAAGAATCAAATTACCTCTATGACCAGAAGCCATATTCGAGAACATCGTTTAGAAACAGATCCCACTTCCAGAGGAGTAAAGTTATGCCTCACACCTACAGAACAGTGTCACGGAAACAAAATTGGTGCCGTGTCCAATTTGACATTGAGTTTTTTAAAACTTATAAAGCAAATATTTTACGACTTGCAATCTTTCTTATGAAAGATTGACTCAATACCTTGATAAAGCAAAACATTAAACCCAACAAAGAATTTAGGTATGTATGGATCGGAGATGAAAATTTTGAAACGGCAGAGATAGATCTGACAATAAAAGCAATGTTCTGACTTTCTTTGCAAGTATGATGTAATCTAGAGCTAGATTTTGATGTAATGGATCCTGAGAATGACAAAAGGGCCTGAGCATTGGACAGAATTGTTGGGCTCGGGCTTGAATTACTTGTCCTATAACCTAAAATACCTAAAATGATGTCGTTTTATTGTAAAACGATATCATTTTTCTTTTTTTTAAAAAAAAAATTTGCCCAGCATTAATCTTAGAATTGCTTCTTAGAGTTATAAGAATCTCTCTAGAGTTGGAAGGGCGCAACTTATTGTCCCCGTATTGAACTAAATTGATATTTACTAGGTAGTTCACATTGCTTTTCTACTTAAAGTCATGAAGGCAATCATAGAATTTTTAACAAGTTTCGGTGGATTGGTTGCAAAGGATTATTGCAAGGTGAAGATGATATGGGGGGATGTTTGCCTACCTAAAAGCCAAGGAGGACTCAATATAATTTCTCTCAAATCTCTCAATATTGTCTTAATTTCTAAAAGATTATGGAGGCTTTAACTAAAGCAAGCTTTATGGTGTAGATGAATACACATTTATTTCATTAAAAACAAGAACATATGGTGGTTTAACTCAAATAGCCTATCTACCACACTAAAAGCCATTCTGAAGCTTTGGGAGAAAGTGAGGCCTCATTTCATCAACCTCATTGGCAATGGGGAAAATACCTTGGCTATTAGTAAGGCGTTTGGAATAACTGGACGAAGTTGTTGCTTTAAGGCTTCTCATACAACAAGATTAAACTAAAGCAAATCCCTATTTGGATGAATATTTAGTCTACTAAAGGATTAAGTCATCTAGTAAGTTGCCTTAAAAGACCCATTTACATGGATAAGGCTACAATTTTAATGAAAAGTATAGGTTATGTAAGATTATATGATATTGTTGACATGTAGCAAGACTTACTTGAGGTGACACCCTTGATGACACTTGGAGAAAATGATGCCTTATTGGACTCCTTCATGATCTCTTATTAATAGAGACCTTCCTTAAGTTACTAAAGGAAACAATAAAAAGCCTACAAAAATGGTTTTCCAAAGAGTTGCATGTTTGGAACTTATAAGATTGAATCACCTAGTAGTGCATAATGTAGATACTAGGAATAAGAATGGTCTGAGAAGGTAGATACCTCTTATTAATAATGAAGTAGTAGATGCAAAAGAGGAAATGGATAATAAAAAATAAAATGGATAATAAAAAATAAAATAAGGAGGGGAGCAATAAGGTTCTTACTTCCAGCATGAATAGCTCCTTAATGACAAGAACTCTAGTTACTGATATTCCCCTAGAGGCTAATGGATAATTAGGCAAACTAAAAAAATTGGAGGTTTTCCCTTATTCCATTCGTGAGGATATAAGAATCCTCAATTAGAACAACTTTAGAGGCTTCATTCAACAAGAACAACCTTTATCTTACTTATTATGGATGACTCCAAAGTGGATAACAAAAGGAGATTAGGAAGAAAGAACATGGCTAAGAGCTCTAGGAATCACACCCCTACTTAATATCTATACTTTCTAAGAAAATGTTAGGGGTATCAATTTCCTCAAAACATAATAGGTGATTAAGGATTATCTCTATAAAGTAAAACCTATGTCAATAGGTCTTCTGGAAATAAAGCTTAAAGCTAGGCAAGTATAAGAAGTAGATCTTTTTAGAGAAGTATTGGCATATGATTACAAACCACCATTTCCATTATAATGGTCATATAACCATTGCCTATGAACTAAATACAATTGAAGCCTCATATGCTTTGTTTGTGGACCAAATTATTCATCTCTCAATAACCTTACTTCAAGAGGGGACTAAGTTTTTTGCTAATTTTATCTACAAGTCCAATCATGCATTTCAATGAATCTTATTATAGGAAAAACTACCATTCTTACATTGACTCTTGAAATGTGCTTAATTGTTGATACATTTAACCCCTTTACACTTAGTGTTTAATGATATGAAAATACTTAAAATACTGACTATAGTTCTTATACGGTTTTAGGTACAATTTGGATGTGAAAGAGCTAAAGTGAATCGAAAGCACTATATTTGAGCTGTCTTCTTGAGAATCACATTTACTTGTCTTCATAGAGTAAGAACAAGAAGGATTAGAGCAAGAGAAGACAAGAAAATACATAAAATGAAGAGCATGAAGAGTGTTGAACCAGCTCGCGACCATGTATGATTTGTCGTGGCCGTGAGACACATCTCATTGCCATAACAAAATGTGTCATGGGCATGACACATTTGTCATGCTCATGACTCATTTTGCATAGGCGTGACACCCATGCACATGAGGCTTACATTCGTGAGCCTCAACTAAGGTGGCTCAAGGGCGTGACACTATCATACACCCCCGTGAGACACTTACAGCTAACTCGAATCCTACTTTTTAATATAAAAGCATCATTTATGTGACGGTTGTAGGGGGATGAAAGAAGAGGAGTGCTTTCAGTTGGGAGAGCTTCGAGAGCTTTGGGAGAGATGAGAAAAAGGTCCAAACCTCTCAACTATGAGAGACCCATGGAGGGGTAGACATCCCGATGTCGGTTTGGAGGTGACATCGACGCCGATGACCCAGTTAAGCATTTCTTTTATTGTTTGTTTTTCTCTCTTATAAATTGATTATATTGTCATATGTTTAATGTTTAGGTGTTGTATAAGAATGATTGAATGCTCTATTTGATTATTTTTATGTAGGAACTCATTGCTAAAATTAAATATAATATGTAATCGTTGTTTTTGCGATTCATTTGTAGTGACTAATAGTTTATAATCATTAAGGATAACATAACCTAGGTCAAATAATCTGAGATTGTGTGATTATTGCTTAGATTGGTTTGTTTTTCTCATTCGTAAGGCAACTGTCTGATTAAATCTAGAAAACATCTCTTAGGTTATCCGATATGGTTAATTAATGAGCTCTTCTTAATTAACTATGACCTAAGGAAAAATTGGGATTCACAGAGTTTGTTGTTAGTCTACGACCAATAGTTTAAAAAGAGATGTGAAGATAACAACTCAATGAAATATGTTTAATGTAGGTCGAGATTGAACCAAAGAACTGGACTCCTAACAAATTCACCACTTTCATCATTTTTACATGTTTTCTTTAATTTGCTTTTGTTAGTTTAGCTTTATTTTATTTTCTTATTTTTTAAAACCAAAACCCCCCCAAAACCTATACACTGATTAATTTCATTTCAACAAATTTACACACTCTTTATGGGATTGACCTAGACTCACCACTGCTATAGTAATAGTCTAGCTTATTTTGTGTAGTTTTACGACATGCTACCAACTGTTTATAGATAATTTTGGGTGATTTTAACAGAACTCTTCAATACTTTAAAGATGAAGGGAATATATGCTTGAAGAACTTCAATGAGGACTTTAGGGATTATGTTAATATCATAGAAGCAATTGATTTAAAGTTTAAAGGAAATTTCTTCACATAGAGTAACAAACAAAACAGAAATTGGCACATAAGGAAGAAGCTTCACAGAGTTTTTGCTAATAAGGATTGACTAATTAAATTTCTAGAGAGAAAAATAATCTTTACCATTCCTTTCTTCCTAGATTATTATTCAATTATTATTAAGAAGCTCACCTTAAGTCAATATATGAAAGCTCCCTTATGCTTTAATAGCTTGCTATCAAAAGTTGAGGGACTTTACAAAGTAGTAGTCAGGGGTATATCTTATCTTTTAAAGTTGTAAATCATTTATTTTAAATGAGGAAGCTTAAAATTTTCTATGGAGCTATGAAACTCATTACTAAGATAAAAATAAAAAATTCAATGTCTTAAAGAAGGAGATAAAGACACCAAATTCTTCCACAAGATCATCCTCTTAAAGAGAAACATCACTAGGATATCTATACTACCTAAATAAAATGATTTACTATACAATAGCTATGGAGTTGTAAAACTCATTACTAAGATAAAAACAAAAAATTCATTGTCTTAAAGAAGGAAATAAAGAAACCAAATTCTTTCACAAGATCATCCTCTTAAAGAGAAACATCAATAAGATATCTATACTGCCTAAATAGAATGTTGTAGCATAATTTATATGATCATATCCAAGTTATTTTCTTCTGGAATCAAGGAAGTGCTAAAGTCTCACATTAATATATCATAGTGTGATTTTATATAAGGCATGCTAATTGGTGATAACATCTTAATAACATAAGAATTCAAGAAATATATTAAAAGATTTGTATTTAAGCTATTAAATTTGAATTTCATATGACTTTTGATTAAATAAATTAGGACTTAATCTTACAAATTCTAAAGGCTTTTGATTTCTTTAATAATTTAGTTAGGTTAATGCATCTCTACTACTTCTTATTGTATCGTGATAAATGGTGAACCAATAAATAAAATAAAAGTAGGCAAAGGGCTAAGACAAGGAGATCCACTCCCTCTTTACTTGTTCACATTATATATTGAGATCTTAACCATGTGATTAATGATAACATTAGGTAAGAAGCTAATTTTAAGTTTCACATCAAATACAAGAAGCTAAGAATATTTGCCTTTTTGCCGATGATTTGCTTGTTCTCTCTAAGGTCGATGACAAATTAGTAAGCACATTGATGAAAGCTCTATACTTTCACATAACTCTCTAGTCTCTAAATTAATAGAGATAAAAGCCACCTGTTTGTGTCTATTGGTGTTAATCAACTTGCAAAGTGGCTATCCATTTTTTTATGTCTTAAACTAAAGGATCCCCTTTTCATTTATTATTTATATCACTACTAAGAGGCCATATTATAAAGACTATTTCCTATTGATATAGAAGATATAAAAGAGAATAGGCAACTAGTGAAATAACATTTAGTGACATAATGTATATAATTTAGAGAGAAAGAATCAGAGATTATTCCAAGGCAAAGAAAGATTCAGAAAACAAGTAGTTAATGAGTTAATCTCTTGGATTAGAGAGCAATTGGTTACTAATGAATTACACAATGCTTGTAGCAACATAATAGCTTATTGTTAGGGAATATTGGATCAACAAGTACTAATAAATAATTAAGAAGAAAGGCTTGAGCATATGGATAAAAAGGATCAAACAGAAGAATAATTAAGATTTACAACATTGCACAATAGGATAGTCTACTCAAATCCACTACATAGTAAAATAATTATGCAACAATTAGGCAAGTAGATAATTATCCAATTGCTAGCATTTATAAATATTAGCAACAAGAGAAAAGTACCTTCTAATGCAGATCAATAGGAGGTAAAAGTAGTAGTAACTCTAAATGCCACTTGAACTTCAAAAGAAGATTATATTAGAGGATGAACATGCTTAACTTTAACGTCATGACAACTGAACTTATGGATTAGTTGTTAAAATGTTAAAAGAAAATCTTTTACTCTTCTCATCTAGAGGATAGCCAAATGTAATTGAAGTTGGTTACAAGTCAACTGTAAGTTGCGCTTTATGCTATTCATTTTTCATCAATTCATTTCTTTAACTTTTTTAAAGAAACATCATGCTTAATTTTTGAAATTGGTTTGCATTTTAAAAAACTTCTCTTTATGATACATATTTCTTTTTCATATTAATATATTTTAAGCATTTTTGTCCGAAAGAAATAGATTAAAAGTTAAAATCATTCACGTTTTCTAAAAAATTTGCATATCTTTATGTTTTATAGATTCATATTTGTTGAACTTGTTTTCTTATGCTTAATTAGGTTATTTCATTTTTTAGTAGGCCAAAAGAGCAATTTAGCCCCTAATGTTTACACTAAAATCTGAGTTAGACCATAAAGCTTTGGAACATTCAAAATTAACCCTAATATTTGGACAATGTTCAAAATGAACCCTAACGTTTAAAAAATGTTCAAAACAGCCCCTAACTGGATGGAACAATTGATAGAGTTAGGCTTCTGTCAGTTGAAAGCTGACGTAAAATTTTTTGTTAACGTGGATTTTTTAAAAAGAATTTAATAAAGTGGGAATAGATGTAAATTTTTGATTCTTTATTGGATATGGAAAAGACGTTGAGACAGAACCTTCTAGTAAGCAACTGGATATAATCATGCAGAGTTTTCACTACATAGCAAAATGACTGGTGCCATTGTGTTAGTAAAAATAACTTAAATAAATAAATCAGAATGGATTATGTAAAATATAAAACGTCATGAAAATCACTGTCCTAAGTTAGAAATTCCCCCTCTATGGTGCAGTAGGATAGCAGGGTCTGACCCTAGGATTAACGCCTCCTCCTCCACCAACTTCGGTGCACTCCAAAGGGTGGAATAGGAACTATCTCCGAGAACAAAGAAAATCAATGAATGAAAAGAAAGGAGTTGTGTTTGATGAGCTTGTAAATTACAGAGGTAAATACATATGTCAATTAGTAAACGAGATGGACAAACTATATATAGGCAAAGATAAGAAGAATATTACAAGGAGACAATAAAGAGAGCAAATAGTGTTATTAAGAAAAAAAATAGAGAGTAAATAAGAAGAACATTTGTGTCATAATGAAAAAAAACGTTATGAACATTTGGGTCTTAAAATTGAGAAACTGTTGAGACTAAGTTTTTTACCAATAACACCAACAATCCCTCACTTAGTCCAAAACTTGAGAAATAACCTGTAACAATTTAGGAGAAAAATAGGTGAACAACTAGGTGAACTAAGTCTTGAACTTGGTGTCCACGAAAATCGGAGACAGAACCTACTAGAGAAATAATAGCCTCAAAATGTCCTGGTCTCATGATTGCTCCAGAGAGATAGCCCAAATACTCTCATAAGAGGGTGGTTAGCCCTCCATAATCACGTAGGTGAGTCCATCAAGTGTATACTGCTCACACCACCCAAACTTGGGTTATGGAACTTATTAAGGATTAAACAATCTAACCTCATCAAACGTAGTAAAGACATACTAGGGACGCAATTTAACAACTGAATATATCTCAGTATTATTCCATGAACAAAATACAAGCAAGTAGTCACCACATAACTTCATTTGACCCATTGAACTTGGTTTCCCAGTACGAGTGTGCATCACGAGGTTACTACACAATTGGACTCGACCCTATCCCTTTAGCATGATCTGAAAGTAGTTTCATACTCAAAGCTTTTATAAACATATCCGCTACGTTTCTCTCTAACTTGACATAGTCTAAAGAAATTACATCATGTCTAATTAAAGTACAGACAATTTTATGTCTCAATATGATATGTCTACTTTTGCCATTATATGCCTTGTTCTTGGCAACGTGAATGGCAGCCTGCAAATCACATTGAAGGAATTGGTTTTTCTTAAAGCAGGATATCTGCTAAGAGATTCCTTAGCCACTTAACTTCCCATCCTGCTAGCTCCAAAGCTATAAACTGGGCCTCTATTGTTGATCTCATAATACATGTTTACTTGGATGATTTCCAAGACACCGCAAGTCTTGCTAAGATAAAAACATAACTACTAGTAGAATGTATATCATCACTCTCTATAACCTAGTTACCGTCATAATACCCTCCAATATAGGAGGATGACCACCAAAAAATAATCCATAATACATAGTACCTTTTAAATATCTCAACAAATGAATAAATTGCATTCTAATGCTCTTGACTATGATTATAAGTATCCTACTAAGTCTACTCGCATAGTATGCAATATCAGGATGATAATAGTTCATCAAGTACATCACACTACCAAGAATTTTAGCATACTTGGCTTAGTTCACATTATTGTTAGAGTAGTGCTCTAAAGGCAATCACCTTTAGCATTTTTTTATAAACTTTATTTTGATTAATAAAGTGAAGGAAAATTTTCATTAATTTGATATTCGTTTATATATGAATTTATATTGATCTTAAATCGAATTAATGAAGTCCATGATACAAAACATA
>JANQAP020000172.1:5816502-5836751 GCA_026874005.2 Erythroxylum coriaceum
GTTTTCGGGAAATCAAAAGTCACGAAAAAGTTTCGTGATTATTCCGCTGCGGTTCGGATCAGATCTGGACCCGATTTCCCAACACGAGCTACATACAGTACAAGTAGTGCTTCATATAGTACAAGTTGATTCTCTTCTCTTATATGTATATCGGTTAAAGACACTCCATTTGTATACTAGACTACCTATCTCCACAAGGAAGCTATAGGATAGGGAGTGCTTACCACTTTTGGATAAAATATAAAAAAGGTTAGAAATATAGTGCAACAAATTACTATCCTATGCTGATAAAGTAGAACTGATAAAATTATGTGCTAAAGATCCTTCTATGTTTTCCTTACTAAAGAATTCTCCAGAATAATAGAAAGGCTATTTAGAAAATTCCTTTAGGATAGAAGTAAGGGAAAGCTATACAATGCAAAAGTGACTTGGAAGGAAGTGTGCAAGCTAAGGGAAGAGAGACGCTAAGCATCACTCCCTTAGATCTTAAAGATCAAAATTTCTTATCTAAGAGACTACGGAGACTGATGGTTCGTAAGGATTCATTATGGGTTAGATGGATAAATAAATAAATAAATATATATATATATGTATGTATCTTGAAAGGTAGGAACATATGGGAACTCAAGCATAAGCTTTTCACTTTCATAGTTCATATATCACCTACTTAAGCTGAGGAACAAGGTAGCAAGTAATTTCGAATGTCTGATAGGAAGTGGAGAGTCCACTTCCCTATTATGACAACTGAAGTATAGCAGAGCTAAAATTTTATCTTCCACGAGGTGATAAGCTTCATAATGTTTCATTTTTAAAAGAGTTTAGAAGTCATGATATAATTATATGCAGAATAGAAGCTATAAATCCTATGTTTAATTCTATTAACTATGATCTAATGGTCACAAGGAGTTTTTGTTGAAAATGTGACGGGCCCGATATAAAGAGGAGTGCATGAGAGAGAGAGAGAGAGAGAAAGCATTGGGCTTAATGTTAAGAGGCCCACCACCAAAATGCCCTTAGGCGTTTTGGTTTGGCTCATTTTTAGCTTATAAGGCCTTCTCTTCTTCTTCTCCTTTCCAATATAGGATTTTTCCCATTCTAATATTCCAACAGTTTTGAAAAGTATTTATTGATTAATAGTATCAAATAATATTTATGAAATAATTGGAGAAAATTATTTCCTAAAAGAATATTAGTTATGGTATCATAAAAGTAAAATGGTGGACAAGAAGTATGCATGATGGCATTGGGATGGGGTGTTTACAAATTTTGAATGGAAAGGAATGATAGAAGCTTTAAAGGGATTAAAAAAGACACCAACTGGATAATAGTTGATCTAGAGCAGTGGATAAAGGAGAAACCGTTTACAACAAATATAGTGCAATACAAGAAATGCGGTAACACGGAGGTTGTATTGACATTATGAGGAAACCTAGCTCCTGTGTCAAATTCGGCATAAAGATTGATAGTATGAAGCAGTTCTAGGGTAGTTAAAAGAACCATACACAAGAAATTTGGCATGCCTGTTCAGGGCCCACGAAATCTGGAGAGTTGCTAATAAATGATGATGTGGTTACTGAATTCCATCCTTCCTATAATATATTTTTTTTGTGGTAAATTCCATCCTTTCTATAATTCGTTACCACTTAGTTGCGAACATGCAGAGGGAACTACTGGAATGGAATGGAGGAAGCAGGGGCTTACCTAGCTTTAGGTAGACATGCAACAGGTAGTTGGAAGATGGACATCTGTTTTAAGAATGGCCACTCAAGCTTAATAACCCGAGCTCTAGGTGCTAATTGATTTCTTGGTCATTTCCGCTGTTTACTATGGGTGTTTTGGTCGTTTGAGATAAACTTTATTTATTTGGGTGATTCAAACATAATTGGGAGATGACATTTCTACCATCAATTTTTAATACCTTTATGTAAAATTATTATATAAATTTTATAATTTATACTTTTTAGACTTAGATCATCTCCACTTATTATAAATTAAAAAGTATATTTCTTTGATTAAATAGTCATTAAAAAAAATATGATATTTCAAACTTTAAAAAACATATAAATTACACCATTTGTTATTTAAGATGTAAACTTTAGAATATCAAATATTATGCCGATTAGGGGAGGACCAAGTGTGTGATTGTGGGAATCCCCCTAAAGGAGTACAAATGTATTATGTATATTTAACATCAATTAGTTTAAATCCATCATTTTAGATCGTGAGTTATTAAGTATGACAGATTGTTTAAACCCAATGTATTTAGTGTACACCCGAGAGAGTATATTCAATTGTTTTAAAGATAATTATGAGATTATGTTCAACTACGAGAATTACTAAGAGGTCGACTTGCCTGCTGCAACTATGGGTACAAGCCCTCTCTTTGAGCCTTCATAAAATTCACCGTCCTTTTAATATTGGTGTTGATCTATTTATCGAGAAAATGTAACTCATTATGTGTAGGAATCGCTTGGCTTTGTGGCTTTCCCTAAGGCTTCCTAACAGCTACTGTTTCTGTTTTAATTTGAATGAAATGTTTTCCTAGGCTCTTCAGCATATTATTATTCATTTATGATATCAATACACAGATTAGAACACGTCCAATTAGACTACATCGCTTCACGTATAGTGTGCACCAAGGAAAAAGAGATACAGCTTAGGAGCAGTTTGGGAAACACATCCAATGTTAGGTAGCCAAAAGTGTGTAAATTGGGAGACATTAAATGCTGGGTAGGAAAAGTATGGTGCCATCCTGCCTTCAGTAGCATTTGTTGTTGGAAGATTATGATTCTGAAAAGTTTACTCTTTGCCAAAACCTTGAAATTGATCGCCAAGGATGTCCCCGTGGATACGGAAATTTGGATTTTGTCGGCTAAGCATAATTACTCACCGACAGCAACAAAAGGAATGGCCCTGAAATCATAAAAACCAAGTACTTAAATCAGTTTTTATGCTCATAAAAAATTCAGAGAGTATGTCCAAACAAAACTCTGCTTCCTGGCAAAACCATATATTTGATCCTTGAAGTTGAACCATCATTTCAGTTTGGTGCTTCGACTTTCAAAAGTTTCTCTTATATCCCTGAATCCTCAAATATGGAATTCAATAACTTCTAAAACCTTCTGTTATTATCACTTGCAAATTTCTGTTCAATTTTAACAGTTCTTAGACATGAATGTGACTGATTTTCATTTTCTAGAGAAGAGGAGAATCTGTAGAATTGCTATTAAGATTGTAACCTTAGAAACATATGTAAGATTACACAATAAACAAATAATGGAAAAGAATTTTGAATAACATCAATAAGCAATGCTAAAAATGAAAATCTAGACAATTCTATTTGATACTCATCAAAACTTTTCAACGTAAAGATGCCACATTGCTCAAAAAAGTCAGCTTGCTGTTGATCTCCAAACATCTTCAATCGAATATATGTTGGAGCCTAGCCCTCACTTTAAAACCAAGAAAGACATAACACCACCATCTGGCTCTTACTCACGATGAATTTTAAGAAATTGGGGAAGGATTTTCAATGGTAATTACGTTTGCTTGAATTTTAATGAGAATACTTCTTCCTGTGCAGAGTTGGTGTTAATGACATCTAAATTAGTAAAATGTTAGCTGCGAATATGTTATTTTCCATTTCCATACTTATTTCTACTGGGAAGACTTTGTATTAGCTATTCTCAAGCTCAATGATAAGAGAATTTTCTTTGAACTCTTAAGTGTTCTGAAAATTTCTTCAATTTTATCCGTTGTCTTTCTTCTCCATTATTTGCTCGATTTCAAAAAACTATAAAGACATTAGCTCAGACCCTGGTACCTGCAAAACTTTAACGACTATAGAACCATTTTCCATGTGAATTATATTCCCTATCTCTATGAATATGATCAAAGTTTTCCATTCGGCTATGTTCAGGGGTCTTGTCAAAAGAATGCCCAACCAGAGAAGTGCACAGCTGATCTAAGAAAATGGTATAGTAGCTTAGTTAAAAAAAATATTCTGTTGAGACAAATTCAAACCAACTATCCCCTACTAGTGATGGTGAAGGTAACACAATTCAATTCTTTACCAGACTTCCCAAGCCGGTATATATATATATATATATATCAGAAACAACCTTAAAGACAAGTAGTTTAGAGTTGAACAGTGTATTGAAATTGATCCACACACCTGGCACTTAACTCTTTAGTTGGAAAGGAAGGCATTGTAGTTGCATGGGGTGTTTAATCCAAGCATAATTGACACAGTGACTTTGCATGGATGAACATGTTAAAAAACTTGTAATCCTGGTTTGGTGAAGAAATTTTGATTAGATTAACCTCTTGTTGAGAAACTCTCTACAAAAACCCTATACCCTGGTTTGGAAAATGAATAATAAATACCAGCGAGGATTTTCACACCAAAGACCTTATAGCAAGACTATTCCCTCCTTAAACTCCCGGAAGGAAAAAACTGGCATCGAACATTTTAATCCAGTATCTGCTACACATCAGCATGGTTGCCTTGAAAATCTAGGAAAAGCCATAAGAAAAATCCCTAGTAAAAGCCCTAAGTTAGGCACATTCCCCTTAACTACCCTGCCACCTGGCCAACCTTTATACAATACTTTTTGGTTAAGGGATAGTTGTCAGTTACTATTCTATATTAATTTTCTCAAGCTTAGTGATTAGAGATTTCCCAATGATCTTTCTTCTTCGCCAAATACTTCCTCAACTTCCTAGTTCTTTATCAGATTTGAAACCTTAATCATTACTTTAGCTGCTGTCAGATTCATCTTGTGTTCCTAATCTAACTGATATTCTGTGTTAGGCCTGATAGGCCATGGC
The DNA here is from genome assembly GCA_026874005.2 of Erythroxylum coriaceum. Lineage (NCBI taxonomy): Eukaryota > Viridiplantae > Streptophyta > Magnoliopsida > Malpighiales > Erythroxylaceae > Erythroxylum > Erythroxylum coriaceum. The sequence continues at coordinate 5,821,333 of JANQAP020000172.1, forward strand.
CTTCACAAATTTTAGAGGATCAATTCACACACTGACATTTGAGAAATAAGAGGGAAAATAATCCACATGACAACTTTGCGAGAAATTGTTGGATGGTTATTGCTGATAAGTTTCTTGTTCTAAGTGGCCTGAGTTTGAGTTTCTGGGCTTCAAGCGCTTTGATTTTAAACTTTTTATAACAAAAAAATACTACAATTCAACAAATGCTGGAGATGCGAGCTGTATGTATTACACTGAAGTTAATGGCATGTACATGACTAAACGTGTTGCACAAGAAGGTTCAAACGCTGGAGATGGCACAGAAGGTGGATTATTTACTTACTGTTTCACGGCAAAGATGAATATTTAAATTTTGACTGCAAAATAATGGTGCCAAAATGGAGTATAAACTAAGTGATGGAAACATTTTCTCTGAAATCTTTTTTCGTAGATTATTTTAGGTACTACCAATTTACATTGAAAACTAATAATTGGCCAAACAATTTTTATCTGTCACTTTTAATCCAAAATGAAAAACCAATCACATGAATATCAACGAAACTCCATGCTAACAGTAAGGATTTAGAGGATTAAAATCAAATTGAAAGTTACTCTCATGATGTAACTAAAATTTTTGAAGGAAGTAACTGCAGTAAGAACTCCAATGTCTTCATTGTTTCTTAAAAACCCCCTGTTGTTTAAATCAAACTTCCGAGGTCCCCATCATTCGGTAATTTGTAAAACAAACTCATCTGTCAGTATTGTACTGTATTTTGGATTTGTTAAAATAATGCTGTAATCCAAAGTAATCTCATATTGCCAAATGAAATCTGTTAAGCAAAAACATGTATGGACAGAAAACATGGCCTTTTAAAGCTAAATTCAAATCATAGGGGGTTTTCAGAAAACAAATGAAACTACAAGGAGTCTTAAGTACAACATACCCTTTAAAAAGCACAGGGACAAAACTGAAATGAGAGTTCAACTTCAGAGAATATATTTGTGGCTTTCCCTCTTAAAAAATATTAGTCCTAAAGGAACAAAAAAAAAAATTCTCATCTTTTGATAAAATTCTGCAAGTAAAACTTACCAGCCACCATGCCTGGAAAAGTAATCATTGTCCAGTGAAATAGCAAGAGCAACAGTTACAGCTCTCTCCGACAAAGTCAGTGGCCGGACAACTTCCAACTCCTCGATCTGCAGTAATATAGTAAAATACAGCCAAAGATAAGTGAAAACACTGAAAATTACATCAAGAAATGTTGTACAATTGAAAGTAAATATGATGTTATCATTTGGTATTTTACCACTCTAGCAGGACCAGTTTTGGATCCAGGATCAGAAGCCCCAAATCTTATCACATACTGACCAGCATCTGTGAAAATCTGCATTATATAAGGGAGGACAAACATTAATTACCTAATCTATATATAGCAACTCAGGCAACTTGCATATATTATGTGTTTCTTTACCCCATAACTCAACCTTTGTTAATATAATCAAATCCAAAAGTTGTGTTTTGTAGCAGGTAGTTGGATGTTAGTTATGTTTGTCAGACAACAGTTGATATGGTTAGTTTCTGATTGAAAAAAAAAACTAGCAGCAGCAGTTAAAAGTAAAGAATTAGTCAGAATGAGCTTAAATCTCAGCCATCAATCCATTGTATAAATAAAAAATAATGTACAAAGAGGATCATTCATTGAATGCAATACAATTATAAATCTGAAATTTCTTAAAGGTATATGCTTGAAACATAATCTACTAGTTAATTTGAATTTCATTTATTACATTTACTTTATTTCATTCAAATACTATAACTCAAATATGTTTGAGTATTATTTTCAATGTTATTTCATCTTTTATTTGAATGCTTTATCTTATAAAACTTCAGGTGCTAATGAAAAACAATATAGAATCAGGATGGATCACTATCTATTACATATTAGATACCTCTTTTTTTTTTTTAGATATCCCTTTTTTTCATATTTGATCTAATCCTTGTTGTCTCCCAATTGTTCGACCCCTCAGTCACTACAAACGGCCCCGATTAGTACAACAGGATGTGTCTATTTAACCCCCCCTTTTATTTGATAAAAATTCCTATTGCTGGATTCGATTGTAAAGAGCAGTTTCTCTCTCTATATATCTTCTTTCTTCTTTACCTTCTTCCTTTTCTTATTCTACTTCTCTTGATCTAATTTTCGAAGTCCATTTCTGAAAATTCCGTGTTCTCGATTCTATTCTAGGTCGATGAGCTCTCTCTTCTCCTAAATTAGACCCAATCTAGGGTTTCCAACCTCTAAGCCTACGCCACACACGATGACAAAAATAGAGGTTTTTTATGCAGTCGCAATCAGTGATTTTGTTCGCCGAGATTGGGCAGGAATCCTCTTTGCATCACTAGTATCAGAGCTCGTTTCAGAAAATGGCAAACAACAACAAAAAGAAAGATCTCAAGGATCTTGAGAATCTCATTAAGGAAAAAAATGAGAAACATAGTAGAGCAATTGAAGAAATCAGAGAGTAAAGCTATGGAGAAGATCAAAATGATGATTGCAGGAATTGTTTTACAAGCTACAGAAGTAGTATCTCACTCTGAACAAGCTACTAATAATGGCAGTGGAACTTTAAGAGCAAGATTGAGCAATAGTGGAGGACTACACCAAATTGGAATTTCCTCAATTAGACGGCGAAGGGCTGAATGAATGGGTTTATAAGGTGGAGCAATTCTTTGAAATTGATCACACAATGGAAGTGGATAAGGTGCAGACTGCTTCCATTCATTTGGATGGTATGGTTCTCATTTGGTACAAATGAATTTTGAAGACCAATGACAGAGGTAGAGTGATTCCTTAGGGAGAATTTGGAAAGCTTTACCAGCAAGGTTTGCAGAGCAGGTGCTTGTGGATCTAATTCCTGAACTCACGAATTTGAAACAGGTGGATTCACTTGAATATTATCTTGATGACTTTGATATGAAATTGGATAAGATAGATTTGAGTGAATCTCAAGCCATTAGCCATTTTCTGGGGGGGATTAAGAGAAGAAATAGAATTGTCAGTAAGATTGTTCAATCCAACAACCTTCCAATCGGCTAATGCCCTAGCTAAAGTTCAGAAGTCATGCAGCCCAAAAATGCTTATGTGGATAGTATGGGCAAGTTCCAAGGAGTGACCAAGACTCAACACAAGTAACAATTGTGAAAACCATTTTTACTCCTAATATGAGTAATAATGTGCCTAAATCAGGCATGTTAGCCTGGCCTACTCCTAATAGTGTGGTCAGTAATGGGATTGCAAATACAAAGCAAACCAGGAATTAAACTAGTTAGGAAATGGTTGAAAAAAGGCAAAAAGGGCAATAAAAAATTCATTCTAGGATATAGATGTAAGAAGAGACAAATTTATATGTTAAATATTGACAATGATGACGTTGAGGGAACAGACTCACAAGGTGAGAAGGAAAACAATGAACAATCATTAGTAGAAAATTCAATAGCTCCACAATTATCCATCCATGCCATTACTGGGACTTACAGCCATCAGATCATGAGATTAAGGGGTTCTATGGGAAGGAAGCACTAACAACTTTATGGATCTTAATGTAGTAAAGAAATTAAGTTGCGTATTAGAACCTATTTTTAACCTAAAGGTCACTGTAGCTACGGAAATGAATTGATTTGCAAGGAGATTTGTAGAACTTCTCAATGGGCTATGCAAGGGTATCACTTCAAGGCAAATTCCTTAATCCTGCTTTTGGATAATTATGATTTGGTGTTAGGCATACAATTGTTAGCTTAGTTGGGAGATATTATATGGAACTTATAAACAACTGCAAATGAGATTCCAATTGGGGAAAGAAGAGTCAGTCTTAAGAGGTGAAACTTATAATAAGTTTCAAATGGTCACAAATGAAAGTATGCAAAAGCTGTTCTCACAATTGTCACTCACACAATGTTATGCATTGTCCATACAACCCAGAAGCAGATTTAGCAGACACTGTTAAACCATTAACAGGAATGATATTAGAAGCATTGAAGAACTTTTCAACAATTCTCTAGGAACTTAAGGGACTACCTCCTCATAGGTAGCATGATCACAAAATTGTTCTTAAGGAGGGAGCACAATTGGTCTAAATAAGACCATACAGATACGGAGCATCACAAAAGGATATCATAGAAAATACGACTTAGGAACTGTTGGAATCAGGTGTCATACAAGCTAGTCCCCTTTCTCTTCTCTTGTTTTATTTAAGGCAAAAGATAATAAATGGTGAAATGTGTATAGACTATAGAAGCTTAAACAATCAAACAATTAAAGATAAATTTCCTATTCCTATTATTGAGGAATTATTAAAGGAATTACAAGAAGCCTCAATCTTCTCTAAATTGGATTTAAGATTTGGTTATCATCATATTAGAATGCACCTTGATAATGTTCACAAGACAGCCTTTGGCCTTACCAATGCACCCTCTATAGTTCAAATGGATGGGCAATATGAAGTATTTAATAGGTGTTTGGAGAGACCTACCTTCATTGTATGAGAGGAGATTTACCAAGGAGTTGGTATTCTTGGATTTCACTGGAAGAATTTTGGTATGGTAAGCCATTAATCTCACCCCTTTTCAAGCTTCAAATGGTGTTTTACCACCTCTACATCTTCCCTACTACCCTAAAGATTCTCCAATAAAAGCAATCAATACATTGCTTAAGGATTGTGAGGTTGTCATTCAGCTACTCAAGCACCATCTCTCTAGGACTCAAGCATAGCAAGAAGGCTCGAATTGACAAGCATTGCACCATTGTTCCTTCAATACTCGTGATATTGTCTATCTCAAAAAAGTTTTGTAGCTCAAGAGGTTCTTAAATTAGCAGCTAAATAGTTTGGTCCTTACAAGATTTTTGATAAAAGTGGGAACACTAACTATAAATTGGCTTTGCCACCATCCTCTACCATCCATCCTGTGTTACATGTGTCTTAGTCAAAAGCAGCTCTTCCTACTGATAAGGCCACTTCTGTTCTACTTTCTTCTTACTCTTCCCACTGCTATGCTAAAACCATTAGCTACTTGAGACAAATGTAAAACCAAGAGAGGCAATGTAACAGCCACTCAGTGGTTGATCTAGTGGTCCAACTCTTCTCCAGCCAATGCTATATGGAATTTTGCAAGTGATCTTGAATTCATATTTCTAGATTTTCCCTTGAGGACAACGGATTCAAATTTGGGGGGAGAAGGGGGTGATGTTATGTAACTGGTAGTTGGATGTTAGTTATAATTGTTAGATGACAATTGATATGGCTAGTTTCTGCAAAAAATAATTAGCAACACCAGCACCAATTAATGTGAAAAAAATCATGTATATTGATTGATTGATTGATTGTATTTTATTAATTTTTCTGTTATATTAGAATATCACATAAATCATGGGATTAGAGAGTATCCCATAAATTATGGGATTAGATATTGTATTAGAATTATTAGTTTCTATTTATAAGTACTAGAATTTTGTATATAAGTAATACTTGCTGTAAACTTTACAGACATGCAAAAAGTAAAATTTTTATTCAAATTTTGACATGGTATCGAAGCCAAGTTTGACTCTTTCGATCAAGTTGTTTCCAGCCTTTATTGCTGCAAACATATCTCTTTTCCTTTGGCTCAACCCTCATTTCTACACCCTATTTTCTTCCTTCCTTTTCAATCTTCATTGTTGTCTCCTGCCTGTTTTATCTCTTTCATCTTAGCCTTTATTGCTGATTATTGTGCTCTAAAACAGAGCATTTCTTAAAGCCTTTATTGTTGGAAGTGTCAGGTTTAGCCTCCTTGTAGAAAGAGGCAAATGTCAAAAGTTGAAGAAGCAAGAAATATCACTACTAAACAGTCGGAAGAAACTGCTTGATTCCAGCAATTAGTGGAATTACTATCACAAAAGTCAAGTAGTCTTCTTACCCTAAAGAGATTCAGAGAGAGATCTTTTATAAACAGCCATAAAAAGCCCTCAAGGACTTGTTATTAGGCATATTCAAGTAAGTTTCCATTTTCTTTTGGATTAAATGCCTCAAATACAAACTTTACCAACTCTTGGGTCGTGGGGTCGTGGAAAGAGCTACATACCATATAACCAATTTATCCATACACTCCATGTCCAAGTAGTAGAAAAATAGCCATAGATGGATCTTTAACAATTGTAAAAGGTGTAGGGAATGTCAAAATAAGTCCATTAATAACTCTTAAGCTATGTAGCATGGACACGGCAAACATGTGTCCGACATGGACATCCACCCGACACGCGGTGGACACGTGTCCAACAACTATTCGTACGTGTCAAAATTAAAAAATAATTTTTGTCGGCTCGGACACGTCTAGAGACGGCTCGGACACGACTGGAGATTTGGTTGATAAAACGACATCAAAAGTTGGAGCCAACTATGAAAACGCATTTAATTGCTAGATCCTACCACTACCATACTACGCCACGTGTGTACAGTAACTAACTCTGTTTTATTAGGGTAGATACTTTAGTTAGATTTTTTGGTTGTAAATACCCCTGTGAATGACTAATTCTACTTTTGGATAGGAGATTGTAGACAAATTTCTTAATGGAATATATGCTCCATGTTTTTTGAGAGGGGCTTATAAAGTACCAAATATGTATGAACTATCAAGATATTGGAAGTCTTGAAACACATCAATCAATATATATCATATTATGAATTCTGAATTTTTTTCTTAATTCTAAATTTTATAATATATATATATATATATATATTATATATATGTCGTGTCCGTGTCCACCAAATTTTAGAAGTTGGTGTGTCCCCGTATCTGTGTCCGTGCTTCTTAACTCTTAAGAAATGTTCTTGTTCCTTAGCTATCAACCAACCTTATTTCCATACAAAATACTCATCCAAGGTTTATATTGTAATGTAATATTTTACAATAGTCATTGTGTATTTCAAGACAACGATTCGAGTAGGGTGACTGGACTAGCTAAAAAGCGTGACCTCTACTATCCTAAAGCACCAAATTAGTTGAACATAACTTTTTTGTTTAGCAAGTATATCACCTCATCAATAACTTGTTTTGTTATTGATGCATGAAAACAATAGGTTATAGATTGTTAAATGGATGGTTTAGGTTGAGATTTGATTGGATTCATGGTAAAGATAGGTGTTATTGAAGTGTTCTTGAATCTGAAAAATTAGAGCTTTAGATGTGCTTGTAAAAAGTGACTGTTAGTGACATAAGTGACCAGAATTTTGTAAGCCTTAATGTAACCAATACGGAAGTTAAATTAACCTGAAATAAAGTAAACTTAAAGGATATGAAATCTGAAAAATTGCAGGTGTTAGTGATGTCTAAGCTTGTAAAATTCGTGAAGTATTGAAGGGAGTAAAGTTACACACATTAGTGATGTTGATGACAAATTCTGGAATTCCAATTTTAGCCTTGTGTACATGTCGAACCAATTAAGAAATTTCTCTCTAAATTGGTATATTTGGACTTGATTAGGGCTAAGAATGAGCCTAGATTGTTGCTTGATTAATTAGTTAAGAGCTCGATAAATTTATATAGTTAATTGATGTCATAACCCAAATAATGGGTTTTTTGATATGGTTGAGTTCAAATATGAAAATTATGATTTTTTTAAGGAATACATGAGTTCTTTTAATGCAAACATAATCTTAAGGACATGAGTAATGTTTATAAGGTATGGATGAATGAGCATTGAAGAACATGTAATAATTATGAATCAGAATTGGGTAAATGTATGAATATATATTGCTGGAAAAGTTTGGTGAATGTATAGATCTAGCTTGCTAAAATTCCAGATTTAAAGTAAAAATAGTGTGTGTGTTATAAGAGGCTTTTTGATAATGAAAGTGTTCAAGGATAAGTGTAAAGTATGGTTGATGAATTTGGAGTGAATCAAGCTAACTTAAAGGAACAAACCTGATTGTAAAATGGTAGTATACAAAATATAATATTTGAATGGTCTTAGGGTGTATAAGCACAAATTGAATAGTCAAGATCTATGTATTCTTATACATACTCGAAAAGTCAACTGAGCATGCATTGAACATGACATATATACATATGCATGAGTAAATAATCATATGATTGATCAATTTAGTAATGTGTAAAATATGTGTGTATTGCATGACTAAAGAAGCATAAGTTGATCGTCAGCATCCAGACATTGTCAGATCATCAAGGCAATAGTTTTTCTGGAGCGTACTGTGAGTTAACCTAGATGTTTTTGTTTAAATTTCAGTTATTGAATTGTTACTTATGTGATTATGATAATTCTAGACATTGTTAGTCCGAGGAGTTTGATATTCGGGAATGTATTAGAAGTGCTTTCAAATTGCAAGTGCAATATGGAATGTGTATTCAACTGAATGTTGAATGCCGGATTCAGGTCTGAAGAATGTGATAAATGACATGAACAGATTGAATAAAAAGTATTGATAGCATATTATGTGAATTGATGCATTCCATTACATTGATATGCATGATCAGATAAAAGAGTTGTGACTGGAGTGACCAACGTGAAAAAGAACTTTAAGCTCAAGAATTGTGCGCAAAGAGCCACAGGCTCAGTTAATAATGAGCTCGGTATCCACATTGGGTACGGGACAATAAATGAAATAAGCACAGTATCCACAACAGATACGGAACAGTAAATAGGCGCCCGGTCACAACAAAGTAAAATGAAAATAGAGTCACATGTGCATTTGCATATTTATAACTTTACATATATCATATGAATGATTGAGATGAATTATTGGATTGTTCTGAAAATGTGATATGAAATGTTTGTAAACATGTTGTACTTATTGAAATATGATAAAAATAAAATGATAACTGAGATTTGATATTGAATGAGGTGATATACTTGTTGAACTTGGTTATATACTTGTGATGTTTATATTCTGACTTGAGTAAGCACATCGATGATGGTTCACTCACTGAATTTGCAAATTCATCAAAATTGCAACGTTAATTTTCAGGTACAAGAGAGTTCTAGCTTCTAAGGCAATCTAGTAGAATTCTAGTACTGTCACTTTGGGAACAAGAATGGCTCAGAGGTCTGGTCAGCTAATATCTGAAGAGTCTAGTTAGAATGTTTTCAGTTAGCATCCCATTTCATATTTTACATTTTGTATGGAGTAGTAAACTCTCAAATGTTATGTAATGTATATATATGGATTATGAATTATAATGACACAATGTAAGTTTATGTTTGTGAATGTAATGGGAAGATCTAATCATTTTGAATGCTTGTGAAATGTGTGATGCCTTAAATAAGTTAATGTGAATGTTCCAACATGTCATTCTCATAAGGTATGTTTTCGAATATCCTCTGGATGTTCGAGCATATGCACTATGGAAGTGGTTCGTTACAACCTTCCTATTGCCATCAGAAAAAGAACCACAGATTGTACAAAACGATTATTATACCCTCTTGCACATTTCTTATCGTTTGAAAATTTTTCACCATCTCATAGAGCCTTCCTTATAAGCCTGAATACAGTTACCATCCTCACCACCTTATTTGAGGCTTTATCTAATAAAAAATGAAAAGAAGCTATGAACGTGGAGATGGAAGCGTTGGAAGAAAAACTTGGAAATTAGTGAAATTACCTATAGGAAAGAAACCAATGGGTTATAAGTGGGTATATACAGTGAATATTGGGTAGATGGGTCAACGGAGAGATACAAGGCGCGATTGGTAGAAAAAGACTATACTCAAACTTATTAGATTGACTATTTAGAGACTTTTGCTCCTATTGCAAAGATAAATACAGTTAAGAGGATTATTGTCATTAGCAGGTAATTATGGCTGAGAACTGCAACAGTTTGATGTCCAAAATACATTTCTACATGGAGATTTAAAAGAAATTTACATGGAAGTTCTAACAGGTTATGGGAAGAATTTGGTTGCTCAAACTGATTGTAAGTTAAAGAAGGCACTATATGGCCTTAAGCAATTGCGTAGAGCATGGTTTGGAAGATTTACTAGAGTTATATTGGCTATGGGATAAAGACAAAGTCAAGGAGTCAAAGGGAGTTAGAACTCTTCTAATGTATGTAGAGGACATAATAGTGATAGGAGATAATGAAAAAGAGAAACAGCTGCTGAGTCAACAATTAGTTAAGGAACTTGAGATTAAGGCATTGAGAAAGTTGGAAGTATTTCCTTGGAATTGAAGCTCAGATTCTCGCCATGGAATTTTTATCTCGAAACAAAAGTATGTATAGATCTTCTTATGGAAATAGGTAAGACATCATGCAAAACCTACAAGCACTCCTATTGACCCGAAAAGCTTGGAAAAACATAGGAGTATGCTATAGTAAATAGAGAGAGTATCAACGCCTAGTAGGCAGACTAATTTAGCTGTCTCACATATGACTAGATATAGCACAAGCAGTCAATATAATTAGTCAGTTTATGCATAGTCTGAAGGAAGTTCATTTGCAAGTAGCTCAAAGAGTACTTCAATATCTTAAAGAAACACCAAGGAAGGGTATTTTGTTCAAAAGAAATGGAGGTTTGGTTCTTGAGGCATATACCGATGTTGATTATGCTAGATCTATTATTGATAAAAATCAACTTCAGGATATTGCACTTTTCTTGGTGGGAACCTGGTGACCTAGATAAGCAAAAAACAAGGTGTAGTGGCTCGATCAAGTGCAAAGGTTGAGTTTCGGGCAATGGCTCAAGGTGTGCGTGAACTATTCTAGTTGAAAATTATTCTTGAAGATTTGAACATTAAGTGCAATGGAACTATGAGACTATACTGTGACAATAAATCTACAATCAACATAGCTCTCAACCTAGTTCAACATAATTATACAAAGCACATTGAAATCAATAGGCACTTTATCAAGAAAAAGTTAGAAAGTGAACTAATTTGTACTCCTTATGTGTCTACTCATGGTCAGCTGGTTGATATTCTCACCAAAGGTTTAAGTAGCTCAATTTTTTAGACTATTGTATCTGAGCTGGGAATAGAGAGTACCTATTTTGCAGATCTTGATGAGGAATTTCATGAGATAAGATATATAAGATGAAGTTATGCAAGCCTTTGGTGAACAGTCAAGGTTGACTATCAAAGTTTGGAAGACACCTTCGAAAGTTTTTGATGTCTGAAGTGGAAAAGTTTGACGTAAAACTCATTTCGAATTGAAAATAATGAAAGGATAAAAGTCTAAAAGCATGTCCCACACTCAATTGGGCGAGGCAATCAACCAGGCAGCAAGGTTGGAAGATGGCACAAAGGTAAGCCAGACAAGGTGTCTGATCCACCAATCTAGCCCCTTAATGGTTATACTAAAAAGAAATGCGAGAGTGACTTAAATCGATCCAGCTAAGTACACCGAACTCCCATGGCTATTTTTCTTATTTTAGAAAGTGTTAAATTTACTCAAACAACTTTTTATCTATTATGAAAGGTGTTGGACTCACTCAACTACTACTTTTGCATTTCCTCATGTCTAAAATAACATGTTGTGATTAGAAAACATAAGAGAAAACAAGAGAAAAAGAGTGGATACAAAGAGAAACCAAAGGAAAGAAATTTATGCTAAGTTGTGCTAAGCAATTGAGTCATTGTGCATAGTTGTGAGCTTGGGTTATAAGATTGGATTCTCCTATCGATGTTCTCTTGAGAAGAGAACCTCGAGTGTTAAGTTGAGAGTAGGTTTGAGAGTGAATAAATTGAAAATGTCCATATACTAAGAACAATTATTAGTACATAGATAAACCAAAATGTACCAACATATTTAACACCAAGCATCATCATAAAAATATGCAAATAGAATATTACTCTTCATGCAAGATAGAGGTAGAAATAGATGCAGAAAGGTAAACCAACATTGAATCTCACTCCTAACTATAACTAACAATGACTAAATACAAATTATATAAAAGAGAAACTATGCAAAAGAGGTTAGAAATGAAAAGAAAATTTTTCATCTAGGATACAAAACAAATAAAAAATTAGGAAAATGAACAAACTACGTTCAAAATGAAAATAATAATCTCTAATTATATGTCAAAAACTAGGATAATGACCTCAAATCCGAAGCCCCTCCAATCGCGATCAATCTGAGCCAATACATTGCCATTAATGTCCTTTAAAGTAAATGTCCAATTCCAGAAACCAGGATTCTCAACCACAGCAAATTGTTTATTGCTGAAAAAAGTATTATTAGCCTATGTACATTGAAATGGACAAAAATAAATAAATAACTTAGTTAGCCTCCAAATGCAGTAGGATGTGGATAGGAATTCAGCATCAACAAGTTTTCTCCACTAGTCAATAATAGCATCAATATGGCATATGCTCTTCTTTCATTAACTTAATTAGCAAATAACGATTTAACGATCAATCCACTGTATCATTGACTTACTCCATATAACATTCAAAAATATGTGAGAAATTAATAATTGTCCCGTGTTTCTACATAAATTCATTTTCCCTCTCTAACTTCTGGCCTTGTTTTCCATTTTAGACAAAGATGGTTTAACCAAATTCAGCATACTTGAGCACCATTTTGAACCATGCTCCTCAATCATTAACATCAAGTATTAATCTAGTTGAACTTTCAGGAGTATAAACCAGATACCAATTTTCTATTATACCATGATGAATGCAGAGAAATAAAAGATGAAGATAAAAGATAATGAAGACTAAAGAAAATATGAATAAAGCTAGAGAAAGAATCCCATGATAATAGACCATAACAACTAGGCAACACAATTAAATGAGACATACTCTTTTACAGGCCTAATGAATATTGACTAAATAAAAGATAGTACTTGATATGTAACATCCATAATATATGATGTTACAAACTGACTACTCATTGATAAAGACCTCAAAATTTAATCACTTCAGCAAGTATTCTAAAATGAGATTTTAGGTTTTACGTTCCTTGTTCAAGACCTTGGTCAAATGTTTTAGTTTAAAACTTAATAATGAAAATGTAACACAACAGAAATTTATACAACTCCTTAGTTGTATCTCTACCCTTAAATAATAGAGTTGAGATTTGGAAACATTTACCTCCAATCTTAGTGACATAATTACAGAAACTGCACATTGCGTTCACCACTCTTAAAAAAGATGTGAACATTCTATTGCGACGCTTATGTATTATTTATCAGTCGGCTGTTTTTGTTTGATCAAAAAATAAATATTTGGAGCTAGTTCAACTACAGAATCAAAATTTCGGAAGAACTGCAAGAAAGGCACTACAAAACTACCGTATCTTTCAAGTGTCTATTGCCAATGAGCCATGATATAGGCCCTTAGTCCCAAAATCTAAAACGAAATAGGCCATGAAACCCAAAGTTGCATTGCGATACTAGCATACATATCAATTTCTTTTGCCAATGAGCCATTATATAGACCATCAAACCCGAAGTAAACATGCTGTGATTCCAACTTTTAACTACAAAGATGGCCAAATTGTTTCCTTGATGATTATAAATTGTGAACAAACAAATGACTAATCAATGGCATGTAAAAGTTACCCTAGATACAAATCATAGATCCGCTTCCAAAGGTGCCATCTTCTGTGAACTACACCAATTTCCTATGAAATAGCAAATACATAAGTGACAAGCTTGAATGAGATGAGAACTTTCTAGGCTCTCTCAATTGTAAGTACGCATAAATATGCGATGTTTACGTACCTTACTATTAATCTCAACATAAATAGAGCTAGTTATCCACCAAAAAGGTCTTCGAACCTGAACAAATTGGAGAAATTCCTCTACAATAAATGCAGGCTAATTTCATCCTCAAGCAACAAGTAATTCACTATGAAAAAGTTGCTGTTAGTAATGAAAGTACTCACACTGAACAGCCCATTACCCAAGGCATCAGTTATAAAAGCAACAAAAGGACGTCTTAAACGGAGAAGCTACAAGAAAGTGCAGCAAAATCAGTGCATCAATCAGTTTGAAATGCATCAATTGAACAATAAAATGAGTTGAAACATAGTTTAGCATGAGGGGCAGGAAACCCCTTGTCAAATATCACCTTTATTAACATATGTAGTAATGACCCCAATATCTATTTATGCAACAAAGCACGAAAACAAATGGCAATATTTCCATATATATGAACCATTTAAATGACAAAATACAAGAGCATTTAGATATCTATTCAGATTCACCTACTCCACCTAAGCAAAATTATGCATTCACGTATCAATTGTAAATATATCATAGGTCTACAAAAAAAGAAGCAAATAATCTTACCTAGCCAATTCCCTCTATCATATATGAACTTCCTATTGTTGTTTAACCTTCCAAACAAGTTCTCCCAATTAAAAAATTGCAACTAGTCCTCCATCATAATGTCACAATTCGTTGTTATTTTACATCAATGAAAATGTTACAACTAGTTGTCTCATATTGAAATCCAACATATTTGGAGGGAAATCATTTAATCCCTATAGGCCGACTTAGTTGGATCATCAACTTAGGTTAGAAAATTCAATAAAGTCCAAATTGAAATTTACACCCCAATCAAGCCATGCCAAGCAACTGGAGAGCACGATGAAACTAAGGCAGAAGTTAAGAGCTCTTATATCAACCCTAACCTCTCCAAATGACAATCACAACCTGGAACACTAGGGGCGTTAACAACCCTATAAAGCAACAAGTTTTTTATTACATAAATGTAATAAAATCAAGCATTATAGGTCTTTAAGAGACCAAGCTCAAGGCTGAATAATGTAAGAATCTCTAGTTTTTCAACAAAAGTTGGGAGGTCAATATCAATCATGAGGCTGATATCAATGGTAGGATTATTATTGGATATGACCCAGGTAAGATAAACATCATTAGCTCCACAATTTCTAACCAATGTGTCCACCTACAAGCTAAATTGTTAGGCTCAGGTTTATTAATGATTTCATTCATCTATGCCTATAATTATGCCCTTTAAAGGAATGCTTTGAGGAATTCTCTTAAAGATGTCCGACTCCTTTGATACCCTTTGGTTAATCCTAAAGGATTTTAATGCCACCTTACTTGCATCTGAGGCTGAGGGAATCAGATGAAACAAGATCCCTTGCAATGATTTCAAATCATGTGTTGCAAATATTGAAGTCATAGATCTTAAAGCTAAAGGATGCTTCTTTACATGGTGCACTAGGCAAAAAGGGAAATGGATGATGAGGAAGAAGTTGGATCGCGCTCTAGTTAATCAAGCCCAGTTAGAAAAGTTCCCTAATAGCAAAACCATCGTACTCTAATTAATCAAGTCTAGTTAGAAAAGTTCCCTAATAGCAAAACCATCTTTAGCACCACTCTTAGTTTTGATCACTCGCCTATTGAGGTTCACAACCTATCCAGCTTGCATAAAAGAACCACCCCCCCCCCCCCTCTCCCCCCTCCCCTTTAGGGCCTATTTGG
>JANQAP020000172.1:5837959-5852529 GCA_026874005.2 Erythroxylum coriaceum
AAAGTTTTATTATTTTATTATTAATTATATACAATTTATTATTAATTATATAAAAATATTATTATTAATTATTTAAATAAATTTTATTTTATTATATGTGAATTATATTTATATTTTATTTATTTATATTTTTATTTATATAGAAATATATACAAACAAAAGAATAATTTTTTATATATTTTCTATTTTCGTTAATAAAAATTTTATTAAAATTTTTTATTTTATTATTAATTATATACAATTTTTATTAATAATATAAAAACATTATTATTAGGGTAAAAAGAAATAATATAAAAATATTATTAATTATATACAAGAGGGTTAGGGTTACAAGAAATAATTAGTACTAAGAAAAATTATTGAGGGTATATTAGGTAGTATGTATTTATTAGTTTACGTTCCATCCTAAACTCCCAAATCGGAGGTTTCTTATTTTCACTGTTTAGGATGGAATGGAACGCAGCATAAAACCCTCCGCTTTCATCCCATTTCGTTCTATTCCATTATGAAACCCTCAACCAAACAATAGAAGTGTGTTACGTTCCATTCCGTTCCACTACTAAACCTCCAACCAAATAGACCCCTAGGTTCTTTAACATCCTATGTGAGGTGGAAGGCTTCCACGATGCTATTATTAAAGGGATGAGCCTATAAGTCTCAAGGTTTTAACTTTATAAATGCTACAAGAGCCTAATGGAAGCCAAGATTGAGCTGAAAAAACTTAGCTCTAGTTTATACTCTAGCACAGAGCTTAAGGTTGCAAGAACTAAAGATGTTCTTCTCTAAAACTAGAGAATTCTTTATGATTCTCCAGGGAACATTACTACCTAACATAATGAGAAAGTTGCTCTTAGGAACTTCTCAAAGGCTTTGGAAATGCACTATTCTCTTATAAAACAGAAGGCTCGGAGTACTTTAGCTAAAAGAAGCTAACAATAACCACTACTTTCACGTCACATCGCTCAGAATGGATGATAGTAGTGTGATTAAGAATCATCCTCACCTATTGAATCATGCTTTTGAGTTTTTCAATAAAATTTTGAGGTCTTAAGCTTCTAACTCCTCTTTAGTGCTTGCCATTAGAGCATTCATCCCCAAGCTTCTAACAGGTTCATCTTGTGACCTTCTCACTAAGCCATTTTCCTCGTGAGGACATTAAGAAAGCTTTGTTCAAGTTAAATCCTCACAACACACCTAACCCTAATGGTTTCAACATTTTTCTTTTCAAGAAAAGTTGGGGCATAATCAAGCCTCAGGTATGTAAAGTTCTCTTGGAATTCTTCTCCAATGTGAAGATGCACAAAAATTTGGAACAATACCAATTTGTGCCTAATTCCCAAGGTTACCAATCCTAACCGTATAAAGGAATTCAAATAAATTGCCTATTGTAATACTTTGTGTAAGGTAATATCCAAATTACTTGCCAATAGATTGAAGATGGTTCTCCCTCACTTCATTGATTCCGCTCAACCAGCCTTCATTGATAGGAGATCAATTGGAGACAATTTCATTCTAGTGCAAGAGCTTCTAAAAACTACTACAAAAAGGATTCAGGGAAAAATTGCGCAATGAAAATTGATCTGCATAAGGCATTGACTTGGTGGCTTAGGACTTCATCATTCATGCTATAGAAGCCATGAGTTTCCTACCACTCTTCATAATTTAGGTCAACTAGTGTATAACGACCACTTCTTATAATGTCCTTATAAATGTTGAAGTTTCCAAAATAATTAAAGGTGCAAGGGGTATCAAGTAAAGGGACCTCTTTTAACCCTACTTGTTTATCATATGTATTGAAGTTCTTTCTCGAATCATTTCGCATAACATTGGTCTTGAGGATAGTTTTAAATTCCATAAAGCTTGCAAGCAACTTCAGATCTTCAACTTGGCTTTTGTGGATGATATTCTATTATTTTGTGGAGCTAATCATCATTCTATCTCTTGCCTCACCAATCCCTCTTATTCAATAAGATTTCAAGCTTGGAGGTTAATAGAGAAAAGAGTTTCATTATGGTCTCTTCTGATGCAACTCAATTTATTCAATACCTTGCATCTCCAATTAGTTGCAATTTGATTAGCTCGCCTTTTAGCTTGGTTGTACTTGTATTGTTTTGACTTTAACGTGTTGTAACACTTTTGGTTTTTGCCTAGTAATATATTCTCTTAAATTCCAGAAAGAAATACTAAAGAAAATTATAATTGTTATAGTCTATCTTCAATTTGTGAAGCTGAATTCAATTTAAGTTTGGTTATGGAAGATGTGATGGCATAGAAATCGTGTATTATCTCAATCTTAACTAGTGTAAGGTATACATCTTCGCACACATAAACGCAGAGACAAAGTAAATCCTGCTATTGTCAAATTGTAGGTAAAGCTTTGCATGTAAGAGCCATAGATAGGCTCCATAGTGCATGAGAGCATAATGTTAAGAGTTTTCTATTTCAATAGCATATTCAAAAGTAGCTTGCATGATATGACACAAGAACAAAAGCCAAACAAAAGGGAGAAATGCAGTATACCTGTCTAGAAAGTACATTGCTCTTCTCGCTAATGAAACCTACAGGCTAAAAAAACAAAAATTTCACAAATTTGATAAGAATTCAATAGTTGGAAGAAACAATATAACCTTATTTTTCATAAGTAGAAGAATAAAAATTAACATAAGAATCACTTACCAACCGCGGATAGGACACATCCACCACTGCATAACGATTCTCCTGCAATAGAAGTGAATACAACAACAAAAAAGCCACTAAGTTTGAGAAATACTCAAAACAACAGAATATTCCCAACAAGATCATTAAGATGAGGCACACACCTACTACAAATAATACTATTCAAAAGTCACTAAACAAAAGATACTTTCAACTCATGAATTAAGACCCAGCAGCATCTAATTGATTAAAAAAGGGATAAAATTCTGAGACGAAACCAGCAAATGAATGAAGAAAAAGAGATTGAAATAAAGGTTACCTGTTCAAAACCAAGAACAAGATTTGCCCATTCTATGTTCCTTGTAATCAACAAATTGGATCTAGCAAGAAGAGGTGCAACCATGGCCTGAAAATTTCAAGGATGTAGAAAAAGTCAAATATGTTTCAATGCCAGGGTTAGAAAATTATTTAAAAAATATGACTCCTCAAACAGTAATCAACAAACAATAATTGGACTAACGCAAACACAATGGAGCATAACTTGTATTTTCATTGGCTACTCAACTCTATTTCACTAGGTGTAAGTTTCAAACTACATATAACACTTTCCTCCACCCTTTTCAATCTAGTAAAAACACTTTGGTAAGCTATATGGTATCCTCTCCCACTACTTCATGTCACATAATTTTATAGTATATTGTCCTTTATTTGTGATGGGCTGATAGTTAAGCTTTTCTACTCAAGAAGGAAGAAAAAGGGCCTAAACAATTTAGATGAGAGCAACAAGGTTGGAAATTAGAGGAAAAAACATCATTCCTAGGATTGCTATTCAAGGGCTGCTGTCCACTATTTGTTATTTCTACTTTATTAGTTGTTTGTTTCATTTGCTAGTAGGATTCTAGTAAGGCTAGGTGGCATGGTTGTTAGGGTAGGATGTCTTGTCAAGGTGTATTTTGTTAGTAGAGAGGAGTGAGGAGGTATGCATGAGGTACTGAGTAGAATGTGTGTGAGTGACAGGAGATTAACATCATCCCTTTAAAATAGGAGATCTTACCTTAGAAGGAGTTTATTTAAATATTTAGTATCATAACTGGTAGGTTTATTCTTGTTAGAAGTCTTATTTAAATATTTAGTATCATAATTGGTAGGTCTATTCTTGTTAGAAGTCTTATCCTAAATAAACTAGTAGATCTATTCTTATTAAAAGTCTTATCCTAAATAAACTGATGTAACCTGCCTCTATATAAGGCTACGTTATTTATGAATAAAGTATCAAACAAATTATCAGAGAAATATTGCTTGGAGGACGAGACCTTGTCACGGACAAGTCTCCCTCTTGCGTAGAAACATAGGGTCTTCAAAAAAAGGGAAAAACTCTAACAAGGTAAATTAAGAGGATTCCTTGGTGGATCGTCCCGTGACTAGATCCTACGCCCGGGGCCATATCAATTTGGTATCAAAGCCAAACACTATGGACTACTCAAGGAATATCCAAAATGAGCTTAGGGCATTTATGCAAAGGTTGAGCAGCATTTCCAACAGATGGAGGAGCTCCAACAAAGGAACTCGACTGCCCAATTCGAAGAGATGAATTGTAGGTTTAAGGGGCTAGGAAAGGAACCTAATCGTTGGGGGCATGGACGTGGGGCGAGCAACAGCCATACTTCGGCTAGCAAGGGGAGAGGTCCAACGAAGGGCATCCCGAGGCCCAGATGGTGCCGCGTTACTCGAAGTTGGAATTCCCCGCCTACCATGGTTAAGAGGACCCTCTGGTTTGGTTGCACCGTAGCGATCAGCTTTTTTAGAGCCAACAGACGACAAAGGAGGATCAAGTAGGCTTGGCTGCATTTCACTTGACAGGGAAAACCCAACTCTGGTATTACCAGGTGGAACAGGAGATACCAGGAATGTGGTGGGAGGACTTCAAGTCACAATGCAACACAAGATTTGGTCTCCTCTTAAGCACTAACTCGCTAGGAGAATTAGTCAATCTCAAGCAGACGAGTACTGTTGAGGAGTACCAGCATCAATTTCAAACCTTACTAGCAAGCACCATTGGTCTCCAACGTGAACAACAGGTGGGCCTCTTTACAACTAGATTAGTTGACAAGATATGGATAGATGTGGAGCTGCAGGGTCGAACACACTAGGAACAGCCATGAACATGACAAGGGCTTTTGAAAGGAAGCAGTTGATGGACCAAGGGGCAACCATAAGCAACGCTTCAGCTTGGGCAACAACCAAAAGCTCTCAGGCCAACCCTGTGGCTGTTAACAACCGAGACAGCAAACCCCTAAGAGGTTCTCCAACATCGCTCTCCAATATGGGAAATAACCCAACCTCATTTTTCAAGCATTTTTCAAAGGAGGAGATGGTTGAAAGACAAGCAAAGGGACTTTGTTTTAATTGTGATGAGCCATTCTCTAGGGAACACAAGTGTAAGCGGCTGTTTTGGCTTGAAGTGGCAGACTCGAAGGAGGAAGATGAACCGCTTCAAACTTGAGGACAAGCTTCTTATCAAGGAGGGGAGTAATGATAGGAGATTTATAACATCCCTTTAAAATAGGAGATCTTACCTTAGAAGGAGTCTATTTAAATATTTAGTATCATAACTAGTAGGTCTATTCTTGTTAGAAGTCTTATTCTAAATAAACTAGTAAGTCTATTCTTGTTAGAAGTCATATCCTAAATAAACTGATGTAACCAACCTCTATATAAGGCTACATTATTTATGAATAAACTATCAAACAAATTATCAGAGAAATAGTGCTTGGAGGATGAGACCTTGTCACGAACAATTCTCCCTCTTGCGTGGAAACATAGAGTCTTCAAAAAAAGGGAAGAACTCCAACAAGGGAGATCAAGAGGATTCCCTGGTGGATCATCCCGTGACTAGATCCTACGCCCGGGACCATATCGGTAAGGAGAGTGACACCTCTTGAATGTTGCATGAGATTACCTTTCTTATCAATTTTCACCTCTAATGAAAGATATGCTCTACTAGCAGCAAACCATTCCTATTTCTTTTCTTCTTTTCCTCTATTTCTTTCATCTAAATCACACTTCTTCTTGTTCTTATTCTACTGCTATATTGAGGGATCTAACAAATCTGGTAGCAGAGCCGGTTCCAAATCCTAGGGACTGCTAGTGACAAGGATGGAAGCAAGAGTAGAAAATATGGAAAAGAAGCTACAGTGATCGAGAGTCATCTGCCTCACCTTGACTCCTTGGTTTCTTTTCTAAACCAAATACTAGATGAGGTCTTGAATGCCCTTTAAAAAAGCGCCATCTCTGTAAGAAAATGCGTAGCAGAGTCAAACGGGAACAAGACTCCCAGCCCAGTAGAGAGTTCGATGACAGATATGACTCGTGGAACAGAGGGATCTAGCACTAATGTTCCAGTGTTCAACAACAAGTACGATCGAAAACTAAAGATGCCCACAGATGATGGGAAGGATGGCCCGACCTCATGAGTCTTTCAGTTTGAGAGGTACTTTGTTGTGAATAAACTAAGAGTAGACTTGATGGAGTCAGCAGGCATGGCATAATTGCAATGGGTGGAGAATCGGCGGCTTATACTAACATGGGATGAGTTAAAGACCCAACTTCTAAGAAGGTACTAGCCAAAATGCAAAGGGACTCATCAACATTGTCTCCTATCATTACGGCAGACATCCACAGTGGTGCAATATCAGAAGGAGTTTGAATTGTTAATTTTTTTGTTAAAACACTTAGATGATGACACATTGGTGGCAGTATTCCTTAATGGGCTTGATGAAGATGTTAAAGAGGCACTGATGAAGATGAATTGCACTGGGCTATTAGAAGTAATGGAGTCAGCAGAGGGGGTAAAAGAGGGTAACCTAGTTCTAAACACAATCCAAAACAATGATGCAGCCGAGAGGTTAAAGCGCCAAACTAATTGGAGCCCAACTGGACCACCTAGACCAAACCTACACGAACCTAACCAAACATTAATTCAATAACCAAGCAAACTATCAACACGACAAACTCACCCCCAAAAATCATAACCACTACACCCAATAACCTCAATTGAACCTTCATATGAATGTCAACAGCTGAAATTCAAACCAAGAGAAAGAAGGGGTTATGCTTCAAGTGCGATGAAAAATATTATATTGGGCACAAATGCAAAACGCAGGAACTCAAAGTGTTAGTTATTCTTGATGACGAAGCAAAAGACGAGAGGGGGATAGATAAGGGGCAACCAAATGCTAAAATGTTGTCGTAGGTGGGGGAAGTCCATTTGACATTGAATTCAGTCATTGGACTAACCTCTCCACACTTGATGAAATTTCAAGGAGTGATAGCGGGCCAATAATTAATCATTCTCATAGATTGTGGGGCTACTCATAACTTCATTGATGAAAAGTTGGTGACAAAGTTGGGCATCTCAATCAAAGAAACAACGAGCCATATGGTAGCTCTGGGAATTAGTGCACCCTTATTGGGCAAGGGGATCTACAAGGGGGTTGTACTTCAATTATAGGAGGTTATGATAGTAGAGGACTTCCTGCCCTTCAATCTTGGTGGGTCAGATGTGACTTTAGGGCTCAAGTAGCTTTTTGCAATGTGACACACTTGACTTCGATTGGCACTCCATAACAACAAAGATACCAATTGGGGGAAAAATGGTATTGTTGCAAGGTGACCCTAGCCTAAGTAAAATAGTTATCTCCCTGAAAACTATGGTCAAGACTATTATCCAAGAGGACCAAGGGATGGTAGTTGAGTTGGATAGGATAACCTTTTCAGAGGAGGAAGCAATAGCAATAGTACAAAATCTAAAGAAGGCTATGGTGCAACTAACAGCACTGGCTCTTCCTAATTTTGATGAACAGTTTGCTAGAGATAGATGCATCAAGCGTAGGACTAGGGGCAGTGTTGATGCAGAAGAACTGACCCTTAGCTTTTATTTGTCAAGCTTTAAAGGGTTAGGCTCATCTAAAATCAATTTGCAAAAGGAAGCTCATAACCATAGTATTTTCAGTCCAAAAGTAGCATCATTACTTATTGGACAGAATTGATCAGTGCAGTCTGAAACACTTACTTGAGCAAAGGCTCATAACTAAGGAGCACCAGCGATGGTTGACTAAGTTGCTGGGTTTTGAATTTGGGATTGAATATAAACCAGGAGGGGAGATTAAGGAGGTGGATGCTCTCTCTCATATGCTTGAGCTCTTGAGTATTATAGTGGCACAGTGTGTTGGCATAGCAATTCTCCAAAAAGTGGACCGAGACCTTGACCTAGTCAAAAGCAAACAAGCCTTGCAGGTAGATCCAACTGTAAACCTAAGTGGAGTTTGGTTTGAGGCCAGTTTCGCTACAAGAACAAATTGGTAATTCTCTGAAACCTCATGATTAATTCCAAAAAATTTTGGCTGAATTTCATTCCAGTTTAGTTTGAGGGTATTCAGGCTATCTAATAACCTATAAGCAGGTGATGATTGAGCTCCTCTGGGAAGGAATTAAGGCTGATATGAAGAAGCATATGGATAGATATGAGGTTTGCCATAAAAACAAGACCTTGTCACTTTCTCCAGCAGTATCATTGCAACCTCTTCCTATTCCATAGCAAGTGTGAGGTGATATATCCATGGATTTCACGGAAAGGCTACCCAAATCACCAGGGTTGAGTGCAATTATGGTAGTAGTGGACAAATTGAGTAAGTATGCCTATTTTATTGCTATTAAACACCCCTTCACTACCTCCCTTGTTGCTGAATTATATTAATAGAGCATCGAAGAATTTTTCATTAATATAACCGAAATAAGTCCAGATAATATCTAACCATATAACTACTCTATTATCAAATGAAAAACAAAAACAAATAGCTAAAACAAACTTAAATCTTAAAGCAGGACAAGATATTAATTATCATCCTTTTAAAAATATAATAAATCGAAAAAATATTATCTATTGTGGAAAAATCGTACATGAAACACCTATTATAATAGATCAATCTAATGGACATATTATTATAAGTCTAATCGATCAAGAACAAATTTGTAAACAATTACAAAAAATTCCAAAAGATAAAAGAAATAAAATAGGGTACATCCATCTATCTACTATTCAAATATTATTAAAATCTACCTTTCAAGAAGGAATAGAATCACCAATAAGAATGGCTATCATTGATGAACTAATGAATAATTTAAATGATCAAATAATAGGAGAAATGAATGGTTTGATAATGTTTTTGTGGTGGACAGGTAAAAGTTGTTAAAGGTTTTGTATTTTCATGTAGTCTTAATTGCCAATATCCTGATTTGGCATCTAATGTTGTAAACCAATGATGTCCTTTTAATCTATTAATAATATAATCTTTTCGAGGTAATTTATATGCATCTCCGGTAGTAGCTTTATTTAATTCTTTATAATTAATTACCATTCGTCTTTTACCACGTTTTTGTTCAGAATGATTTTTTACATAAAATGCTGGGGCTGAATGTCTACTTGTGGTAGGTGAAATTAATTGCTTTTGTAATAATTCAGAACATTCACTAAGAAATTCTAGTACATCCTGTTGTGTGTATGGTATATTATTTTTAATATTAATTTCTTGTGTGGGATTTCTTAATTTTATTTCAATTAATTGATTATTTATATTTTTGATAGGGTCAAGTGGATTTTCACTACAGACTTTTTCTATAAATTTTTCTATTTCATTTTGTAAAGTTAAATTATTAAGAAGATAAATTGTACTTGATTTAACTTTTCAGTTACTAGTTGTAATGTTTTATAATATGTAGTATGATATATAGGAATTTTAAGAATTATATATTTTTTATTTAATGATTTGATTAGTGGTGTTTTTAATATTATATAATGTAAATATTGGCAAAAAGGATTATATAGTTCAAGAAAATTGTTTCCTAAAATTAATGGTAACCCTGATTCTTGTTGATAAATTGATGGTACTGTAAACGTAAAATTTTCAATAAGAATATTATTATAATAACTGATATACCATATAGCTTTAATACTTCCATCTGCTATTCTTATTTGTAATGGTTTATTTAGTTTTTTCCAATTATTTAATAAAGTTTTAGAGGCTATATAAATAGTAGCTCCGGTATCTATATAAGCATTAACTTTTTTATTCTGAATAATCACTTGAATAAATGTTGTATTCGGATTCAGTTGTTGATTCTGAACTTTGGACATCATATCGATATAATGAAGAAATTGTTGAATCTGTTTCATATTCTGATTCTATAGGTTCTAAATTATATTTTAATGTTGAATTTAAGATGTTAATTTTTTCTTTAAATTTACTTTGGTTTCTTTTTGGACAATTATTTGCATAATGACCTTCTTCTTTACATAACCAACATCTGCATTTTGTCTTATTTTGAGGACAATATTTCTTTTTAGGTTTATATTGTCTATAAGCTTTTCGTCTAAAGAACTTTTTGTATGGTTTAGGTGGAAAAGGTTTATATTTGTTTCTAGAATATTTTCGCCATTTATATCTATTATATTTAATCGCTTTGGTTGTTTTGTTCAGACACAACCTCATACCAGGAGTCAATGATTGTCATGGTGCTAGTGTTGGTATAAAATTGCCTTTCACATAGCCACCTAGCTCACTCCTTTTTTTGATGGAAAGGATCCACCTCCTTTATTGCAATACACAGATGGGGGAGCATGTAACGTAAGTGTGGAAGAATAGTTAAGGGAATGAGACTTGATGCTTAAAGAGATGAAGGAGCAACTAAGTGTGGCATTAGAACAAATGAAGAAGCACGCAAAAAAACATTAAAGGGATGTCCACTTCAAAGTTGGTAAGCTGGTTTACTTGAAAATTCGTCCTTACTACAGTACGTTTCTAGCCAGGAGGCGAATGAGAAGTTATCCCCTTGCTATTTTGGCCCCTACCCCATTGTTCAAAAAATTGCTCCAATTGTCAACAAATTAGGACTTCTAGATTCAACTATCATCCATCCGGTCTTTCATGTGTTACAACTTAGGATCCTATTGGTAGTAATACTCCTAGCTTGGGGATTCCCCCAATGCTCCAAGCTAATTTGAAGTAGAAAGTTGAGCCTGAAGCTCTTTTGGGGGTTCGTCCTAGGCAAAACTCTAATAACCCCACTGAAGTACTGATTAAATGGAAGGATTTGCCAAACTTTGAGGCATCATGGGAGCATTGTGACACCATTCATCAACAATTTCCAACTTTCCACCTTGAAGACAAGGTGACACTCGTAGCGGGGGGTATTGATAGGCCGCCAATTAAGCCTTTCTACTCAAGATAGAAGAAATAAGGCCCAAACAATTTAGATGAGCGCAGTAAGGCGAGAAATTAGAGGAAAAGCCATCATTCTTAGGATTGCAATTGAAGGGTTGTTGTCATTGTTTGTTATTTATGCTTTATTAGTTGTCTATTTTGTTTACTAGTAGGATTCTAGAAGGTTGAGATGGCATGGTTGTTAGCTTAGGATGTTAGGTCATGGTATATTTTGTTGGCAGAGGGAAGTAGGGGAGGTATGAATGATGTACTGAGTAGAATGTGTATGAAGAGAGTGACACCTCTCAAATGTTGCATGAGATTACTTTTCTTATCAATTTTCACACCCAAACAATTTAGATAAGAGAAAAAAGGATAGAAATTAGAGGAAAAGCCATCATTCCTAGGATTGCTATTCAAGGGTATATGTTCACTATTTATAATTTTTGATTTATTAGCTGTTGGTTTTGTTTGCTAGTAGGATTCTAGAAGGCTAAGTTGGCATGGTAGTTAGGGTCGGATGTTAGGTCACGATATATTCTCTTGGTAGAGGGGAGTGGGAAGGTATGAATGATGTACCGAGTAGAATGTATGTGGGGAGGTTGCTCTTGAATGTTGCGTGAGATTACCTTTCTTATCAATTTTCCCGCCTAAACAATTTTGATGAGAGCAACAAGGCTAAAAATTAGAGAAAAATCCATCATTCTTAGGATGAAGGGCTGCTGTCCACTTTTTGTTATTTCTAATTTATTATTTGTTTGTTTTGTTTGCTTGTAGGATTCTAAAGGGCTGAGGTGGCATGGTTCTTAGGGTAGGATGTCAGGTCAGGGTATATTTTGTTGGCAGAGAGGAGTGGGGAAAGTATGCATGATGTACTACGTAGAAAAAAAAAATTTCCAAAAATTAAATGATTTCATTATATAAAATATATATACAGTCTAGAGGACAAAAAGTCTAGAGTAATCCAAAAGATCTAGATTACAAGGAGTTTTGATTCCTAGTAACCATCTACAACTTGAAATCGAAGGGACACTTGTGAGACCACGTAAACCAATACTAAGTAGAATTTGTGTGAGGAAAGTGGCACCTCTCAAATGTTGCATGAGATTACTTATCATTTTTCACCTTTAAGGAAACATCTGCTATGCTAGCAACTAATCATTCCAATTTAATTTTTTCTTTGCTTCTATTTCTTTCTCCTAAATCCTACTTCTTGTTCTTATTCTACTGTTCTATTGAGGGATCTAACAATTTGTTTATTCTACTAAGATCCAAAAAGGTTCATAGATCTATCTTATAAATTGCCAAATCATCTAAAGCAATCCTCATCAATGACATGTTCTAGTCTACATATTATCTTTTTCTAGTTGTTTCATATGTCCATTTAACTTTCTAAATTCAAGGAAACCTTTCAATAGAAAACATGAAGGTTTTTTCTCAACCCCAAAAGCAACCATCTAAAGCAATACTCCTTAGTGGAATTACTACTTGAGAAAATATGTGTCAATTATTGATAATGTGGCAAATAATATTTTCAGTTAATATAATGATCCACATCACCCCTGCTGGAACTGTTTTTCCATGCCTACAGTTAAAACTAATCTCCAGAAATAGGAATTAGTTTTGCCTTCAAATTTGCCGCCTAAAATAGGATAAAATTTCCCGAAAACAAAATTAAGAGAATACTCAACAAACTGATTAATGCATAAAGATATAAGTGAATTTCCCATGCAGTAATCTAGCAGTATAGGGTCTCACCTCCTCTGGAGATGCTGGCTTTAGAAAACCCAATATGGATTGGCTAGTGGGAGGTTGATTCAAAACTGTGTCATCACCTGTATTTTCCCTTATACTTGTATTGGAAGAAGACCACCTTGGACTTAAACTTTGGAAAGATTCAAGTTTATCATATATTATCACGCATTTTGTCTTTCTTTGTCGTCTTCTTGAAGAATATTTTGAGTTCTTTTGTTCACTGTCAGCAGCCCAAAGTCGTGCAAGAAGATCCCTACTCAATTGCACTTCATTTGCACCATGCCCAAATTGGCGAAGAAGTGTAACATTACCACATCTGGACCACAAGGAGATTCCTTCAAGAGAAGAAGTGATCTTTCTCGCTAAGACTACTGGTTTTAAATCTGCAGGCCACAAACGTTCCTTATGTAAGAATTTTGTTGCTACATACTCTCTTTGAACTTGCAAACAACAGACACTTTGTGCTCTTTGACTGCTACGTAAACCAGGTTGATGCTTAATTCCAGTTCCATTCAATAATCCAAATTCCAATCTCCTAGTCCTATTTGCCGTGACAAAGATATGCCGACGCCTTGTTAGACTCATCTAAACATATGCTACCTGCAAGGAGTGAAAACCAAATGCTGGTAAAACAGCGGGGATGATCTCTTTGGATTTAATCCAAACAATCAAGATAACATGAGAAAGCAAAATGGAATAGACAAAACGATGGAGACTGAAGAAGTAGCAAGAGAAAATGAAGGAAAATTTGGATGAAAGAAACAAAAGTACCTTGAACCGAGTTAAAGCATTCCACGTTCCCAAGTCAAAACAAAATCATATATACACACAACAGATTTCAATCAATCAGCTACAGAAAGATCCAAAGTCAATAATTGCTGCAGTGACTGAGGAAACCGCCGCTGGGGAAGACAAGCAGGTTTATGAGTATAATTTTACGACGATTTTACCCTTGCTTTCAATCTCGAATAAAATATAGATCATCGTATCGCGTATATTTTAAAAAAAGTGAAGTGAATATATTAGATCGAATTGTTACCTCGTAACAATACCTTTTGTTACCATTGGCAACTGCGAGCAGTTGAATAAAATTTAGACTGGGTACACATATGATACGAATCCTTTGAAAAAGAAATGTATTCATTTTATAACGAAACTTTTACGAGATAAATTTGAGCCGGCTCTAATTCGTGTTTGGTACAATACATGGATACTGAAAACAGTTTAGAGTAGTACACTCTTTGACTGGGACACTCGGGCAGTGCACATTCGTCCTGCAGATACTTGTACTTTCTATTGTTCTGTCACAGGAAGCTTGAGGATGCAGGTAAGGCATCTAAGATGCGTAAGTGCTATTAATTTAGAGGAGTAGAGCTTCCAATTGAAGACAGAGTTTGGTTACTGTGTCAAGTGGGAATTCTATTGCTAATACTCTCTCTTATCCTCTATAGTGTGTCTCTTCTCTTGACAGAAATAGCCCATGAAACTGTTGAAAGAGTAGTTTCTTGTTTCTATCCTGTAATGTAGTGTAATAGTTGGAGATGGCTATGAATAACCTAGTTTGATATTTGTTTCTATTGATAGTCTAAAAGAAATTTGGTTCATTTGGCCTAGATATGAAGATGATTAGTTATTAGAAGTTTTAAAAGTTAATTAGATTACTTAGAGAATTCCTAGATACGAGAATTAGTAAGTGCCTGTTTGGATGAGCTTATATCAGTAGAGCTTTTGTCAGTAGAGCTTTTATCAATAGAGCTTTTCTGATAAGAGCTTTTTTAAGAAGTCAGTTGACTATTTAGCTGTCAATTAAAAAAACAACTTTTTTAAAAGAGCTTCATACAGTAGACTGTTTGGCAACATAAAAATAAAAAGCACTTTTATTAATTTTAACTATATTTTATT
>JANQAP020000172.1:5854438-5867220 GCA_026874005.2 Erythroxylum coriaceum
CATTACAATCACTTACTCGCTTAACAAGTACTCTAATACTGAAATTGAAGCCAGCGCGGCAAAAGCTGCTAAGTCGCTATTCAGTGATGAAGGTCAGGGAAGAGAGTCACAATGTGGAGGGTTCAGTGAAGAATGAGAACTCTAGTAGATTTTTCCTAACTTAAACAATATAATACGTGAGTCCATTCCATGTCTCTCACGTGTACTATTTATCTCCACTGACTCACCATTTGTTATAATTACAAACTGTAGTGGAGTCTTCTTAACTTAAACAATATTATACGTGTGTTCATTGCTTGTCCCTTACGTATACTATTTATCCTCACTGATTCACCGTTTATTATAACCACAATTTGTCATACTTACCCGGAAATGCCAACAAAAGCATGTACAATTGTATGAATGTGCCCAAACAATATGTAGTCACAAATAACTTATGTCTAACATGCATTTATCTTAAGTCATATAAAGGTCTCACAAATAACTGTTCTAGCCGTATAGGTAACGGGATGTTACAACTCTCCCCTCCTAACAAAAATTTCATCCTCGAAATTTCTTACCTGAGTGATCAAATAGGTAGGGGGTATTGAGTCCTCATATGTTCCTCCGTTTCCCATGTAGCTTCTTCACTTGAATGATTTTTCTAGAGAACTTTTACCATTGGAATCACTCAGTTCCTTAGCTGCTTATTTTGATAGCTAATTATCTTCATAGGTTCTTCTACATAGCTCGGATTACTTGAAATTTCAATCTCTTGGGTTGGTATTACATGAGTTGGATTTGACCGATATCGTCTAAGCATGTACAATTGTATGAATGTGCCCAAACAGTATGTAGTCACAAATAACTTATGTCTAACATGCATTTATCTTAAGTCATATAAAGGTCTCACAAATAACTGTTCTAGCCATATAGGTAACGGGATGTTACATATTGTGTCTCCACTGTTTCCTTCTTAATCTTAATCAATATTTAACCTACCATTATATTAAAAAAGGAGAGAGTTATGAAACATTGGAACCCCATATCCCCTAACCTATTTATACTTTGTATAGAAGCCCTTTCCAGGTTGATGAAGAAGAACATCCGTTCTAATACATTTTTCAAGTTTCATAGTAGATGTAAGGAGTTTGGTCTTTTTTACCTGTCATTTGTAAATGATTTATTGCTATTTTCTAAATCATATGATAAATCTATAAGTCTCCTAATTACTTCCACGTAGTCTTTTAAGTACATGTCTGGTTTGGAGATTAACATGAAGAAAAGTCACTTAATCCTAAATGATAATGCTAATGGTGTTGCTAACTAGCTCTCCTTTATAATTGGTTTGACTATTAGATACCCCTTTCTTTTATCTTGGTTTACCAATATCTACTATGAGGCTACATCATAGGGATTGCATTATATTGATTGAGAAATTTCAAAGAGGACTCTCTAACTAATGCAACAAGGTCTTGTCTTTTGCTATAAGGCTCTAACTTACCAAATTAATCCTTAATCCACTTTAGGTTTATTAGTATGCTCACTTCTATCTATTGAAGGGGTTTATTAAAACCTTGCGAGGGATGTTCAAAATATCCTTATGGATAGGAAATAAAGAAGGCACGTTTATGGTTAAATTTAAATGGAAGGATGTATATAAATGATATGTGTAAATTGCATCATGTTTTAGGGCAAAGTTTCATATGTGTTTAGCCGTTAATTTAATCACTTAGTATGTGTTTAGATTAAATTTGAGTTAGTTTCTGATTTATTTGTGTTTTAAGTGTTTTATAGGTTAGTACAAGTCTTTGAGCTTAAATATTATGTTTTTAAGGTATCTTGATGTGTTTGCCAGTGTTTCAGAGTCAATATTGAAGAGCAGAGGAGTTTCGGAGGGAATCTGGGCCACAACACAGGCCTATAATCATGAAAGGTAGGCCATGATTGTGACAGAAGCTCTAAGTTTGGCCCATGATCGTGGCCTGCAAAAGGCTCAGATGTGAGTCATGATCGTGGCCTGCATTAGGCAGAAGCGTAAAAGTTTATAAACTTCATGTTTCGAGGGATTTTTTTAGACCTTTCAGGTTTTTAACATAAAAGAGTATAAAAAGAACATAAAAAGGCAGAGAAAAGGGAGCTTTTGGTGCAATCACACTTGAAACCCTAAAAGGAGAATACCGAGAGAGGGAAAGAAGAAAAAGGAAAAGGAAAAAGAGGAAGATGAAGCTGACTCGATGTGCTTCCTAGATCAGGAGTTTTTTCGACGTCGCTGCCTTCGATCGTCTATTCCAAGTTGTATTTCCTTTTCGTTTCGATTTTATTTATATATAGAATTGAGATTGATCGTGTGATGATAGGATTTGGAATATTGATGATGTTCTAAACTCTCCTTTAGGATTTTATTTTTATTTAATTGTAATTTATTCGATTGTTTTTATTACATGAATGTTGTGATTTGATTGCGTTCTTGCATAATTCAATAATAAACTGAGAGGGTGAACTGAATGAAAATGGATTAAATCAGATTAATGAGAGTTAGGTGATTTAATAAAAACCATGACAAAGCATATTAGTAATTATGTGGAGAGAGATCACGTCTGATGTTCTGATAGTTTATTATAGTGCTTCAAATTTAATTAGGGTTTTAGAATTTTGTGAATTGAGAGATTGCAAATTCTGTAATCTAATTAGGTTTATAATTTAGGGTTTAATGTTTATAACTGGAGAGAGAGTAATCAGCCCTAGGATAGTCTAGAACTAACACTCCATTGACACATAATCGACTATGTTAGCATTAATGATAAGCAAAATCCCCTTTCTCATAAATTAGTAAATTCATTAGGTTGATTTCTATTATGATTGCATATTGCTCACTTGTTAATAATTTTGTGTTTAACTTCTAATTTAAGGGGTTGAATTCCATTCTCGTGATTATTTTTCGCTGCATTGTTTATTTTGAGTTTCATATCTTTTTAGCCTTAGATTATAGGATTAGGTTAGTACCCCTCCTCGTGGGATCGACACCTTACACTGCAATTGCGACTCGTGCACTTGTGGTATTTGAGGACTTATAAATTTTAAAGCTCGAACAATACGATCAAAAGAGGGGGTTTAGGGATTACCAAAATAAATTTAAGCCATAAACTTTAATTAGGAAAAAGATAGTGGAGACTACTTAAGAACAAAACCTTATTATAGACTAAGTGGATTAATACCTATTTTTTAAAGAGAGAGAGTTTATAAGAAGTGAATAATACCATTTTAAGCTCCTATCCCAACTGTTAAAGTTTAGAAGTTCTTTGTTGAATACATTAAGTGTATAATAGGAAATGAAGAAACTACTTCTCTATATGTTAAAAATTATATAAACAGGGATCTTCTATACAGTACTCAAGTCATGCAAGAAAACTTGGATAGCTTAGCTAAAAATTCAAGAGTTAACAACCTTGGATCTAGTTCAATTAATGGGTGGTCAAACCTTGTGTTATAGCCAACCTCTTTCTAAAATATTAACCAAACTAGGAGATACATGACTTATATGCCTAGCTTATTCCCCCATCAAGGAAGCATACAAATAAGTCTATAAAATTGGTACTTAGGACTAGGGGTAGAAACTTTAATAGTAAACAAATTCATTGCTTAAAATCTGATGGTTGGTCCTTAGAGATAAACTAGCAACACTCGATAAAATTTGCTGCTTTAGTATTCCCACTATTTGGTTCCTGTGTAAAGAGAACCAAGAGAATTTAGAACATTTATACTTCGATTTTAATTATTCCTAATGCATATAGAGAAACATTGTGGAGCTATGGCATCTCAATAGTTATAATTTGAATGTTACAGAGTTTTTAATCTAGGTACAACTTAAGAGGAGCCTTTTAAGATGTGATAAAGGGGTGTTATTCATTTCTTTATGATCTTGTATATACAAAATAAGGAAATAACAGAAAGCTAGGTGTTTCTTAAAAGTGTAAAGTCGTAAGGAATAAGTTCAATCTGAGATAGTTCTATGGATTAGAGAGTAGATTTTTCTTTGCAAACAGGTTAAGGAATGTAATCAAAAGCTAACACTCTTTTGGATAACTAGTATCCAGTTGAAATACATATAAATATAGTTGGTGTATTATTGTTGATTACTCAAAATCGAAGGGACTTATAGATCTTTTGTGGTCTTGATTTAGTAATCATGATGTTTGATATGTTCGTTAGATATTACTAATTTGATTTTGTTTTCCCTGTAGTAGTATTGTAGTTTAGTCTGGTGTAAGTCTTTTTTCTTTACTCTTGTAACCAAATTTGTTTTCCCTATTTTAGGACTATAATATTCTTTACTCTTCAAAAAACGTATTAAAAAAAATATCTCCAAGCTTTTTTATTGATTATTAATAATAAGCTTTTGTTCTTCTTTACATCTATAAAACAACCTTTTTATACGCATAAAACCTAACAACTAAAGTCCTAAAAGCAAATAACGTTATGAAATAATAAAACCCTAAATAAATAAACTATGAGTCCAACAACTATCTAAGAAGAACAATAACACCAATTTTGTTTTGAACTTTATGGATGCATAATAATTTTTTATTCTTCTTTACATCCATAAAATAGATTTTTATATGCATAAAAAACTAACAACTAGCTCCATAATAGTAAATAACATTATGAAATAATAAAATCATAAATAACTAAACTATGAGTCCGACTCCTATCTGTAAAGAACACTAGCACCGATATTGTTTTTAAGCTTCATGGACGCATAATAAAGATGAATTTGTCATTAGGTACTAGTTCACTCTGGTTCTAATTTTCTTTTATTTCCTTAGTCAGCAAAACCTAGCAAAAGACCGAGTCAATTTACTTATATTTCTGACGTTAATTACATTATAAAAACTTACTCTTTAGCTTGCTCCTTCACTTAAATTAATATTGTGGACTTCAATACATTCTCTTAAAGAAGCAAATCTTCACTCCTTGTATACAGATTTACCAATAGATCATTGAGAGGTTCTTTGGCCTTCTTTGCATTACTCCTATTCAATGGTCCTCTTATTTCATTTGATGGATCTCTAAAAACTATTGACACTTCAGTTAATCCCTTTTTAATCTATCTAAGCCCCTTCTTACAGATCCTATGTTTTGAAACTTGTGTAGCTTGAATAACTATTTGATTCCCATTATTTTCCCTCTACTTAAAATGATATTTCCTTAAAACAATATCTCTATCTACAAAATCAAAATGAGATAAATTAACAACATTAAAAATAATATAGAAATTATATTCACCTGCTTAGTCGATCTTATATTCATTATTATTCACTTGTTCTGTAACTTGAAAAGTTCCATGTCCTCTTGGTTACAACTTTGGCTTGTAGTTACTTGGAAATCTCTTTTCTCTCAAGTGTACCCAAACCTAATCTTTAAGATTAATGCTTTATGTATTATTTTTCATCCAAAATCTTACTATATACAATAATATCATCAAAATGCACCAATATAAACTTACCTAAAAACTTATTTAAAATATGGTTCATTAGTCTTATAAAAGTGCTAGGTACATTAGTTAAACCAAAAGGCATTACTAACCACTTATATAAAAACATATTAGTTTTAAAGGCAATTTTCCATTCATCACCTTCTTTAATCCTAATTTGGTAGTAACCAGATTTTAAATGAATTTTAAAGAATAAACATGCATTATACAACTCATCAATCATATCATCCAATATAGTAATAATATGTTTATACTTTATATTGATTATATTGATGGAGTGACATTATCTAAGATCCATCCTTCTTTGGTATTATCAAAATAAATGTGGAATAAAGGCCAAAGATCTCTCTCGTATAACCCTTCTCTATGAGTTCTTCCATTTGTTTTATATCGCTTTTATCTCTTCCATATTTGTTCAAGTATTGGATGATTTGAAATTTGATCTTCATAAATGAACTAGATTTGGTGGTCTATCACTCTCATAGGTGGTAATCCACTAGGTATGTCCTTTTAAAAGAGATAATTCAATTTCTATAAAAGAGAAACATTAGCACTAGTCAAAGAATCATTAGTATCAAAATATTCTCTACAGACAAAGTATTTGGTGCTTAGCTAGGAAGACATCTCTCACATCCCCTACTCTTATTACCATACTCACTCCTATTACCTCAAGTTTATCTCTTATTTTTAATTTGCCTAAATTTTTAAAATTATCCCTAGGTGTTTGTTCTCATTTCATTCCCCTCAATCTCTCTCGCTCTTCCTCATAATCTTGAGTAGATCTTCATAAACTTACCTTAGTGAAAATGTAGCAAGGATGATCAGTTTTACATTCATGATAGAGGAATAATGATTCTTATAACCATTATGTATGAATCTCCTATTAAATTACTAAAGATGCCTTAAAAGAATGACTAGCTTGTATAGGAACCACGTTATATTGCACCTTATCCTTGTACCTCTCAATTGATAAAGAAAACTAGCACTTACTTTGTTACCTATCCTTCCCACTTTTGTTCAACCATTATAAATTGTATAGTTTAGGGTGTTTTGTAGATGGTTGTCCCAACTTTTCCACTAACTCCACACTAGCCAGATTTGCACAACTCCTTCAATCTATACTTATAAAGCAAACTTGATCCTTAATGAAGGACCTTATGCAAAAGAAATTATCTCATTATTCATTTGCATCATCGACTCTCGTATATATACTCAATACCCTCCTAGTGACTAACACCCTTTAGTCTTTAAGCCTCTTAATAAGCTCATCACTATTAGCTTCCTCTAAACTTGACATACACTCATTTTCCTCCTATTTACTTTTAGACATATATTCCCTATCCTCCCTCAACATCGTCACCCTCTTATTTGGATATTATGAAGCTATATGCCTCTACCTAAGAACTTGAAAAACTTGAAATCTTAGTTCCTAGTTGTTGAAAAGGAATTAGGTTTAGCTTTCTCTCCACTTAGTGCTGACATTTACAGTCTGGTTATTTCATATTTAGGCTTTAGAGCTTTTTCATCCTTTTTACTCCATGCTTTGCTTTATAATCTACATTAAAAACACAAGAAATGGTTAATAGAACTCTTTTTGAGTTATCTTTCTACCTTTATGGTCATGTTAACCACATCCTCTAACTCCATATAATAGTGTAGCCTTACAATGTTGGCAATTTCTAGATTCAGCCCGTAAATGAAATAAATCATTACTGCTTTCTTATCTTCCTTCATATCTATCTTAAGCATGGTAACGTCCATCTCCATGTAGTACTCCTCTACATTAATAGAACCTTGAGTAAACATTTACATACTTTGGTAGTCCTCTTTGTAGTAGGAACTTGGCACAAAAACACTTTTTCATAACCATTTCATATCCTCTTAAGTTTTAAGGTAGTACTTAGTTCCTTGTTCTAGTTAGAATATATTGATTCCTCTAACCCAAAGTATAATCACTAAACTCCTCTATTGACAATTTAATCTTTTTATCTTTTGAAAAGTTATAATGATTTGTTATTTCAAAATAATTTTAATACCAAATTCAAAAATGACTTATTATAAAAACTTAAAATTTGAACTCAAGTTATAAGTTCACATCTTTAAAAATTTTAAAAATTGTATAAAATATAATTATAATACACTAATATTAACTTATGTCTTAACATATAAAATTATGTTAAATTTAAATAAAAATATTTAATCATTTGTAAAATAAAAATAATTATAAACTCGTTTTACAATAAAAATATATTTTGTGACAAAATTCATAATTAATTAAGTTAGAGATCTTCAATATCAATTTTTTTCTCTTAAAATCAAGGAATAAGGAACTTAAAAACATTCTATTTTTAATGAATCTTAAGAATGGTATTGAAAAAAAAAGGAAATTGATGTATAGGAAGAAGAGATAAGAATATTGAAACATAAATAAACAAATTTAAAAGAAATTAAATATAGAGATGGCTTTAAAACCTAAAAATCTTATTCGAATCTCACCAATAGGACTAGTAAAATTCAGTACCAATATGAATAAGACTAATAATCATTATATCAAAATAAATTTGATTCAAGATGGATTTAGAATGAAATTAGAATAATAATATGAATCATCACACTTACAAAAATACGATGGTTGATAAGAATATAGGGTTTGGTTACCTTTAGCAAGCTAGATAATATCATAAGTTATGACAGAACATCTAAAAGACTAAAGAAAAATACCTCCAAGGTTTTTAATTGATCAATAATAATAAACTTATGTTCTTATTTACATCTATAAGATAGTTTTTAATATGCATAAAACCCTAGGAACTAAAGTCTTTATAGAAAACAACATTTTGAAATAATAAATCCTAAACAATTAAACTATGAGTTCAATGCCAGCTTTATTCTAGAACTTTGCAAGTGAGTAACAAAGATGAGTCTAGCACTGGGTATAAGTCAACCTAGTTGCTTTTTTATTTTTTTTCTTATAAAGAAGAAAAGCTTTACTTCTTACAAAAAGATCCACACTCATTTAGAGTTTCTTTGGCTTTCTTTACTTTACTCCTCATAGTGGTCCTCCATTGTCCTTCAAAATAACTTTTAGCATTTCACTTGATTCCTGTACAATCTTTCTAAGCCCCTTTTCATGGCTCCCTTGCTTTAAACCTTGTGTAGCTTCATTAGATGCTTGATTTCCATCATGCAGTCTTATCCAAGTCTATATACCATCCTACGCCCTATACATGTCAAATATACGAAAGGAAATTGCCTACTAAATAACTTGGGGAAAGATTGTATGGAATTTAAGAAAATTAGTAGAGCGAAATAGGTTAAGCTATGATTATACTATAAATTGTGTGCTAGTTATAAAAGAAATAAGAGAATCCATAGTTTGGGAGAAAAGTGTGTTAGAAACTGATGCATGTCGAATGCACCAGAAAATAAAACCTAACTCTAAACAACTAAATTTATAATAGTGGAGAGTAGGGATCATATCCACAGAGAGTGTGTAACTTTTCTAATGAAAAGAATCGGTGTTTAGGATATGGGGGGTTTTGGTTGGAATCAAAAGACAAAATAAAGTCAAATTGCAATAATGAAAGTAATTCAAATTAAATAGTATAAAAGTGAGAAAATTGGTGAATAAGTTTGGAATCCGGTTATTGGTTCAATCTCTACCTACACACAAATAAACATACTTCATCATCTTATTGATTTCACACCTCTCTTAGAATTTATTAATCGTAGGTTAATAGTAAGCTCTGTTAACCCTGGTTCTCCCTTAGGTTGATTTTAATTAAAATAAGCTCTTTACTAAACCTAGCTATCAAACAACCTAGAATAAGCCTTTTAGATTTAGTAAGAAAGTCGCATTACAAACTATGAAAAAAGATTAATCTAGGCAACAACCACACAAGCTCGAGCAATTTAATCTATGTCATGTTAACCGTAATGATTCATCACCATTAGTTTACCACAAAAGAATTGAAAGTACAACTATTACGTATTGTATTGCATATGCTAGCAATGGATTCATACATAAACAATCTACTAAGAACAATAATATTAATCATTCATACATGAATACCTAAAACATTAAGCTAAGAATAATATAAACAATTTCTAGAGAGAGAAAGAATCAACAATACACAATAAAGAGATGCCTAAATGCATTTTTCAGCTTCGATTTCCCTTATGAACTGGAAGAAGGAAGATTAGCCCTCCATAGATCCCAAAGAAGTAAGGTTTATGCCTCCTTTCGTGTTCCAAAAATGATTCATCTTATATTTGGCCATTCAAATGTCCATTTATAGCAAAAATTAGGTTTTTGGGAAGAAGCACGATTGGATGCACGGTCGTGCATCAAACTGTGCATCGTAAAACACCCATTTTGTGATTATAGATGGTCGTGTAGTTCGATACACAGTCATGCATCTTATAGGTCATGTTGAATTCTTCATTTTCATGTCCTATATTTACCTTAATCCATCTATTTCTTTCTCCACAAATACAAATGAGTTTGAACATCAAGAGGATGGCTCAATGAATGTGCTTTTAAGTCATTTTAGCTCTTGTGCTTCCAACTTGTACCTGAAATCCAATATGAACCAAAATGAGTATCTTAAGCATTTCATAGTATTAATCACTAAGTGTGATGGAGTAAATGTATAATCAATTCAGCACACATCAGAAACTAGTTTCTCTACTAGATTAAATAGGAGGATTCTTAACTTAGACAATGATTGTGGCCTATACCATGTTTTGTATGTGTTAAAATATACTTCAAGCACAAAATCCCTAATGTTTAAAAGACTTTTATAAGCTTTAAACACTTGGCATTTCTTTTTTCTCTTTAAAGGTTAAGGTTAGCCATTAGGAAGTTCATAATCCCTAAGTAACCCAAATTCAAGTATATTTTCATTAGAGAATCAGGATCTAAACATTATCTTAATAAAGCAAGTTATTGTTGAAATTATTATTTTCATTTAGATCTTATTCTATTATGTTTTCCTTATTTAGTCTATTGTTTACATTATTTTGACTGTGATTTGTGGCTAGTTGTTTTTCTATATTTAGAAAGGCAAAATTAATTTTTATGGATTGATTCATTTTAATTAATGAAATTGGATGTAATTTTGTGAAATAACTTTAATTAATCTTAATGTATAATTTAGCTATGGTATAGATTAAATTTGGTGCAAATTCTCATATGGATACCTCGAGAGAGCCTAATTATGAATGGACCATGAATTTGATAATAATGGTTGAACAGAGTGGTCAAGATAGACATACATGATCTTTTGATGTTGAGATAAAACTTTTTATGGGATTTTACAAATGCTAATGAATTAGCAAAGTTGTTAGCTTTATGGAGATATAAGTTAACCAATAAGAAAGTAGATAGATGTAGGTTGAGAGAGTATGATTTTAGTGCATAAGAGATTTTATCGATCTAAATTAATATAGCCATTTTAGGTTAATCAGATCATAAAATCAAAAGTAATATTAGGAGAAATACTCATGTAAACATTGATATATGATTGGATTCTCTTTCGATAATTTTCCCTGTTATTAATTCTCTTAGATACCAATTTAATTTTTGCTTTATTTTATGTTTTAGTAATCAAAAATTTTCAACATCATTCTTTTACAAATTTAGTTTAGACCAGTTAGTAGTTTTAGAGTAATCTAGATTGATATTGCTTCTTTAAGAGATTCAATCCCTACTTATCATTGTATTACTTTCCAATAATAGGTGGAATTTCCTTAGTTATGGATAATAGATTAGTAATAGAGAAAACTTAAGTAAATAACAAATCCATCATTATATATAGGTTAAGGAAGACAAAACCTCTATAAATAGTTTATGCAATCTCTTATCCTTGCTCTTTTATTTGTTCTTTTACTTGATTGATTTTGAAACCTATTATATATACTTATATTGTGTGAACTTGTTAATTGTTATAGTGCATAACATTGGTATTTGAATCATTACATTAATATTAGGTCTTGATTAGTCATATATGTTAATTACTAAATAAATTATTATTAGACTAAATTACTCTAAAGTTAATCAATTCCCCTCTTGCCCCTCTCTTTGCCACCTCTTTTTGAATACTTTTAAACAAATAATCCTAAATAAGGGAAACGCTTTCCATTTATATAACTTACTATAGTCTCTTACTATAGTTATTGTTTCATATACCAGTATTGATTTCAGTAAGGTGAATAACTTCTTAATCTAATTTGAATTAGATGCATAAAATTTTAAACTAAACCTTATGAACATAATTATCAAAAGAGGAGGCAATAATGCATGTAAAAAGGGAAAAGGCATAGTTTAAATACTTGTAATTAATCACTAAAGTAATTAGTATGAATTTTAATCATTACAAACAATTGCAATTAAATTGTAAAAAATTAGCGAATCATAGAGAATTATTTTTTTCTCTATTTCTTTCTCTCTTTCTTTTCTTATTATATTTTTTATTTTTTGTTCTTTAAAACGTTCTTCTATATTCTCTTCTATATATTTTCTTCTTCTTCAATTCAAATACAAGTTTTATATTCAAATTTGATTGCCTCATATTCAAATTCCTTCTCAGTATGTTTTTAGCATGAAAAAGGGGATATGAATAATACCTTATTAAATACATTAGCTTGTACCATCTCAATTTGAATATGTGTACTTTCATATGTGGCATTGGTAAAAACCAAATGTTTCTAATTTAATAATCGTATGCTTCAAGTTATTCAAGTTAATCATTCTTTTTTTCTTCTATAAAATTTGAACGCATCCTTGTTTAACTCCTAAGCAAACAAGAAATTAGTGTAGATATCGATTATAGGACATATTTGTACTTATACAAATTGATTCAACTAATTTGATTTAATAGGCTAAACTTAAAATTAAAGATATTAAATTTCATGAATTCAACTTATTTGATTTAATGGGATAAACTTAAAGTTAAAGATATTAAGTTTCATAAAATTAACTGATGTATTAGGTTTAAGTTTAAAATTAAAATAGAAAATTTTAAATGTCGAGATATAGTTATATAAAAACTAAAAAAGAAGTCCATACTGAGCTAATTATAAGTGACTTACAATTATTGTCTAAATATTTATTATAAATTAATTAACATACATTATATTATTTATTTCTTATTGAAATTAGCTAGGTGGCCAGTGGCCCGTCTGTTGGACCTCGAATCTGTTAGTAAGCATGAATTGAATGATTTTGGGTGTTTTGTTAGATCAATTATATTCTTCTATTGGATTCAATTGATTAAGTCAAGTTTAGGAAGGTTATTTCATGATTTAT
>JANQAP020000172.1:5914514-5929382 GCA_026874005.2 Erythroxylum coriaceum
TTATCTCATTTCATTAACAAAACATGTTTTACACTGTTATTTCATTACAACCCATCCATATATTTACAATACAGAAACCATCTATGATCAGACTATTTTAAATAAAAGATTCTACATGAAATGAAATCTATACAATGTAATCTATCTAAAATCCTTAGATGACAACTGACCAGACCTTTAAGCCATATCTTGATCCAAAATGAACAATACTAAAATTCAGTTAGCTTGCTTTACTAGCAAGGTCTCCTCTCAATACTTGAAAATCAACGTTGCAACTTTGATGAGTTTTGTGAACTTAGTGAGTGAACCATCATCGATGTGTTCACTTAAAATAGAACACATATATATCAATGATTAACATTTAGTTCAATCAAAGTAACACTTTATTTAGAGCTATAACTCATATTCTACAATTTGCATCATAATACAGGAAGCATTTAAAAATACAATCACTTTTTAAGTCATTCTAGATGTACATTCTGAATGCAAGAATATCATGTAATCATTTCATAACATAACACTAATTTATCACAATTCTTCATATCACCATCAAAGTTATAAGCAATTCTCAATATCAACACAACATAATTTAACATTCATTTGCAATCAATATCATAAAAACATTTAAAGATACAAATGCAAATGAAAGTGATACTCATTCAATTTTAACTTTATTGTGACCGAGTGCCTATTTCACTGTCTCATATCCATTGTGGATACCAAGCTCTTTTTAGTACTGTCTTGTATCCATTATGGATACCAGGCTCATTAATCATTGAGCCTAAGGCTCTGATGCGCATAAATGAGCTTAAAGCTCTTTTCACGTTGGCTACTTCGGTCACAACTCCTTTATATGAACATGCATCATATAATGGAGTATAATAGTTTACATAATATATCATCAATCACTTCCAGTCAATGAGTACATTCAATTTTCATAGTTCATCGTATCTAAGTTTGGCATTCAACAAATAATTGAGCATTCAATTTCTTTATTCACATTCAAATCACAAACACTCCCAATACGGTCCTGAATATCGAACTCCTTGGATAATCAATTATTCGGAATTAGTAATATCACAATTATATCAATATCAATTCATTATAGAGGATTTAAGTTTAATCAACACAATTTGTATAGAACACATTACCAATCGAAATCTCACATCTAGGTTACCCACTATACATACAATTCCAACAGAAGTTTAAATATTTAAGTTTACACAACTAGGTTAACTCACAATACACTCCAGTTAGCTATTGCCTTGACGTGTCAACAATATCTAGATGGTGTCGATCGATGTATGCCTCTAAATCAAACAATAAACACATGTACACATTACTAATTGATCAATCAAAAGAATGCTCAAAGTTACACATGTATATGTATCATGTTTAATGCATGAACAATTGATTATTCTGGGTATGAAATCTTATTCAAAAATCATACTTATACATTCATCATGGTTTATGAATCATTTAGTTTGCAATTAGGTTTATGATTTAATACACTTGATCAGTTTCAATTGATCACTCACACATTTATCATTCTTTTTGCCAGGATTATACACTCACACAATTTCCAAGTTCTCATTCAATCGTTCCCAATTCATCACTTGCATATTTTGAATCACAATACATTCATAAGAACATCTTTATATCATTATCAACTCATATTTTACACTTATCCTTGAACATTTTTTATGATCAAAAGCCTCTTATAACACACACGCAATTGTTATTTTAAATCTGGAATTTCAGCAAGCTAAATCTATACATTCACCAAATTTTTTCTAGCAATATAGATTCATATATTTACTCAATTCTCATTCATAATTACCCCATGTTCTTCAATGTTCATTCATCCATACCTTATACACATTTCTCATGTTCTTAAAATCATGTTTGCGTCAAAAGAACTCATTTATTCCTTAAACAAATCAAAATTTTCAGATTTAAACTCAACCTCATCAAAATAGTTCATTCTTGAGGCTATGACTTCAAGTAACTACGTAAACTGATCAAGATATCTTCTAGCCAAACTATTTTATAGAAGCATTAATAAGACATCAATAATCATTTTTCATGTTTTATA
Organism: Erythroxylum coriaceum; assembly: GCA_026874005.2. Lineage (NCBI taxonomy): Eukaryota > Viridiplantae > Streptophyta > Magnoliopsida > Malpighiales > Erythroxylaceae > Erythroxylum > Erythroxylum coriaceum. Next base: position 5,916,610 of record JANQAP020000172.1, read on the forward strand.
TATTGATTAATTCGAGCTCTATAGTCCTCAAAAATTAGGAAATAAGACAAGGTTTCTGCAAAGGGTCTGTCACAGGCAGTATTAGGAGAACAAGCATAACTCAAGATCTAGTTACTATTTTATCAAGCAACTTTCACAGAGGTCAAGATAAGACATATATCTACAACTTTCATTCTTTGAGTTTCTTCAAATGTTTGCTCTAAAGATATTTAAAATAGATCGAAAGAGGAAGATGAAATTGAAACCAGAATTTCAACCCATAGCTCTAATTTTCTAGATTCAAGAACACTTAAATAACACCTATCTTTACTATGAATTCTTCAGCAATTATACCTCAAATCCCAACATAAATCATCCATATAACAATCCTTAAGTTACTATTTTCTTACATGGAAAAACAGAATAGAAAAGTACCCAAGTTCATGCAGAAATTTCCAGCCAATCAATCATTAACATGATATGTAATTCATCCTAATTCATCATCATCAATTCTCTATCATAACATGCTATAAATACTAATCATTTACTTTCATGTTTAACTCCAATTCCAGCTCAAAAGATCAACCTAAGCAAGCAGAAACATCAAACATTCAAGGTAAAACTTAGATGGATTTCGGCTAGGTGTAGCAAGACAACTTCAAGCTGATCTTTTACTTAACTTTGTGAGGCTAAAACATGGATTATTTATGCAACAATTAGGCATAACCATAAGCAAGTTCAGGAAGGTGAAAGAAAAGAGTTTCGGTGATGTGAGTGAGAGAAGAAAGAACAAGAAATGAGCTTAACCAAGTTTGCTCCTGCTAAATGTTACACCTAAGGTGTTAGGTGTCATCTAATGGAATAGCCATATGTCCAAAGGCATGTTCAACATTTATCAAGTATAGGTGCTACCATATGTTACCATTAAAGCTAGGTCACATGTCATTTAATTATAGCAGTCATTTGTCCATTAATCAATGCCATTTGTCATCAACTTACTAGTCCATTTGTCCTATAATGATCAATGCCAAATGTCACTCAATTATAGGCTTAATCATTCTAATTTTTATGTATCAATTTAACTTATCACTTGGCATTTTTCCTAAATCAAATATACATTATAATCCCTCAATTTTCCAATTATATCAATTAATTCCAAACTTACTACTTGTAGTCAATCATACTAAAATTCAAGGCATAAGCATGTTACAATTCATATAATGAACATTTTAAACTTTTCATACCCCGGAATAAATCAATTGAGTGTATGTGCTATCTTTGTAAAGTATTCTAGTTCATATTTCATGTGTGTATATGCTAATGATATGCATATGTATGAAATGCAAATTCATGAATTCCAATGACAACTAATGCTCTAGCCCTCAATATAGAAATCGAGTTATTACAATTCTCCCCCTTAAGAAATTTTGTCCTCGAAATTCTTACCTGATTGATTAAATAGTTGGGGGTATTAGTTTTTCATTATCTCTTCAATTTTCCAAGTAGCTTCTTCTCTTGAATGATTCTTTCAAAGAACTTTGACCAATGGGATCACTTGATCTCTCAACTGTTTGGTCTGATAACCAACAATCTGGATTGGTTCCTCAACATAACTCAGGTTAGTTGCAACTTTGACTTCTTATGTAGGTAAGATATGGGTTGGATCTGATCGGTATCTTCTAAACATACTCACATGAAACACATTGTGAATCTGAGCCATTTCTTCTGGTAATTCTAGTCTATAAGCCAATGGTCTAACTCTCTCAGTAATCTCATAAGGACCAACATATCTAGGGCTTAACTTACCTTTTTTTACCAAATCTCAACACTCCTCGCCAAGGTGACACTCTCAGAAATACTTTATCACCAATTTGGTATTCTATATCCCTTCGATGTTGATCGACATAACTCTTTTTTCTATCTTGAGCCACCATAATTTAGTTACGAATCAATTTTACTTTATCCATATTATCTTGAATCAATTTTGGACCTTCAACGATCCTTAAGCCCTCTTCATCCTAATACAGTGGTGACCGACATTTCTTGCCATATAAGGTTTCATATGGAGCTATACCGATACTACTGTGATAGTGATTGTTATATGCAAATTTGATAAGTGCTACATAATGGTCCCATGCTCCTTGGAACTCCAAAACACAAGCTCTGAGCATATCCTCAATAGTCTTAATAACCCTCTCACTTTGTCCATCTTTCTAAGGATGAAATGCGACCCATAGCTGACTGTAAACTACCCCAAAATCTGGAAGTGAATCTGAGATCCCGATCAGACACAATAAATACTTTGGCTATTTTAGCAGAGGTCAATTGCCTGGAGGGCAGACATATAACAGGCAACCATCACAGATGCCCAATTTTGAGCACTGTGAAAAGAAACGTGGTGGGGAATGTTGGAGGTTAACGGGAGCTTGTTTACATTGTGGCTCTCATAAGCATTAGCTTAGAGCCTATCCTGCAATTTCTGGAGCCTAGTCTAGAGTGAGATGGGGCTTAGTGACTGAGATGACTATCTAGCAAAGTAGAGCTAGTGGAACGGGACAGAGAGGCAAAGGTAGAGGTACAACTAGTTCTGCAGGTCCTAGTATTAGGGCTGAAGTGCAGAGTAATCAGCCACAATTCCAGCAAAAAATTTTTGCTATCACCAGACAGAAGGCTCAAGACTCCCCAGATGTCGTTGCAGGTGTGTTACATGTCTTTCAATTTGAGGTATTTGCATTGTTAAACCCTAGGTCTACACATTCATTCATCACCCCGCATCTGGCATCTAGACTGCATTGTAAGAGAGAGATACTGAAAAGTGGCTTTGTAGTGAGTACTCCAGTAGGTAGTACTATAGTGATTGGGGAGGTATGTAAGGAGTGTATTATATGAATCGATCAGGCGGAGTTAGAGGCTGACCTGGTAGTACTACAATTGAAAGAGATAGATATTATTCTAGGCATGGATTGGTTCATTGCTCATAGGGACGTGATGAACTATTATACTAAGGAGGTGATCATTGAATCCCCTAGTCAGCCAAAAGTAGTGTTTCGAGGTATTAGTCAAGCAGTGCTGGCCAAGTTGATTTCTTCGATGAATGCCTTGAAGTTGATCTGAAGTGGATGTGAAGTTTATTTAGCCTATGTGACTAACACCAGTACTGGGCAGACAATTCAGGATATTTCAGTTGTTAGGGATTTCCTGGACGTGTTTCCCAATGAGTTACTGGGGTTACCCCCAAAAAGAGAGACGGAGTTCACGATTGACCTTGTAACATACCACTACCATAGGACATAGGCCCAAAATTCTTTAGAATATCTAAGCACATACCATATGGGAATGACATGTTAGAGCAGTAACATTCACTTAATATGGAATCATACACATTAAAAGTAATTATAAAAAGAAACTTACCCTTTTTACCAAATCTCAGCACTCTTCGCCAAGGTGACACTCTTATAAACACTTTGTCACCCACTTAGTATTCCGTATCCCTTTGATACTGATTGACATAAGCCTTTTATCTATCTTGAGCTGCCTTAATTCGATTACAAATCAATTTCATTTTATCCACAGTATCCTGAATCAATTTTGGACCTTTAACAATCCTTAAACCCTCTTCATCCCAATACAGTGATGACTAACATTTCCTGCCATATAACGCTTCATATGAGCCATACTGATACTACTGTGATAGTGATTATTATATGCAAATTCGATAAGTACTACATAATGGTCCCATACTCCTTGTAACTCCAAAACACAAGCTCTGAGCATATCCTCAACAGTCCTAATAGTCCTCTCACTCTGTCCAACTGTCTGAGAATGAAATGTTGTACTAAAATTCAACTTCATACGCATGGCTGACTGTAGACTACCCCAAAATCTGGAAGTGAATCTGGGATCCTGATCAGACACAATAGATACTGGGACACTTTGTAATCTTACAATCTCATTCACTTACCTCCGGACCAATTGATCTAGTGAATTATTCTCCCTCACAGGTAAGAAATGGGCCGATTTTGTCAATTTATCAATAATGACCTAAATAATATTATGTTGCCTCGGAGTCTTAGGCAATCATATAATAAAATCCATAATAATTCTCTCCTATTTCCACTCTGAAATTGGCAATGATTGTAACTTCATAACTGGAGCTTGATGCTCAGCCTTAATCTGCTGACAAGATAGACATTTAGCGACATACTCCGTCACTTGCTTATTCATTGTTGGCCATCAAAAATGTTGTTTTAGCGTACTGTACATCTTGGTAGTACCAGGATGCATAGTATAAGTTGCCATATGTGCTTCTTCTAGAATCTCTTTTCTCAAATCATCAACATTAGGTACACACAATCTCTGTTTCAACCACAGTGTCTAATCTCTCAACTCAAACTCAAAATTGGAATCCTGTTTCAACTTCTCAATAAGCTTCACTAATTATGGATCTTTACTCTGAGCTTTTTTTATTCTCTTATACAATATTGGACTCAGCTTCAGTGTAGCTATTAATGCTTCATTCTGCCCCAGATTCAATTCAACATTCAATGCCCTCAATTTTATTAGGTTTGGTAACCTTGAGGCCTGTATCTGTGCCACGTTGCTATTGGACTTTCTACTTAATGCATCTACTACCATATTAGCTTTACTAGGATGATATTCAATCGTACAATCATAATCTTTCAGTAGTTCAATCCATCTCCTCTATCTCATATTCAATTCTTTTGGACTCAACAAATATTTCAAGCTCTTATGATCTGTGAATATCTGAAACATCTCACCATATAGATAATGTCTCTAAATCTTCAAAGCAAATACCATTGCAGTCAATTCTAAATCATAAACCAGATAATTGAACTTATAAGACCTCAACTGTCTTGATGCATATGCAATCACTCGACCATACTGCATCAGAACGCATCCTAGCCCTTAGTGTGAAGCATCACTATATACTTGATCTAACTAGAATTCACACTTACTGAACTTAGAATACAATTGCTTCTCCCTCATTATCTATAACACTAGATTTAAATGCTCAAAATGTTCTTCACTACTCTTCGAGTACACCAAAATATCATCAATGAATAAAATCACAAAATGATCTAAATAAGGTTGAAATACTTTGTTCAATAATACCATAAAAGCCGTCGGAGCATTTGTTAACCCAAAAGGCATCATTAAATACTCAAAGTACCCATATCTGGTCCTGAATGCACTCTTCAGTACATTAACTTGTGCTATCTTCAATTGATAATATCCCGATCTCAAGTCTAGTTTAGTAAACACCTAAGCTCCTTGTAACTGATCAAATAAATCATCTATCCTAGACAAAGGATACTTATTCTTCACTATCACCCAATTCAACTACCTATAATTAATACATAACCTCAATGTCCCATCCTTCTTCTTCACAAACAACACTTGAGCTCCCCAAAGTGACACACTGGGTTTGATTAAACCCTTATTCAACAACTCTTACAACTAGGCCTTGAGCTCTTTAAGTTCCACAAGTGTCATCCTATATGGAGGAATCGATATAGGAGCAGTACCTGGATCAAAGTCACTCCGTCTCTCTTTCTGGGGGTAACCCCGGTAATTCACTGGGAAACACGTCCAGAAAATTCCTAACAACCGAAATATCCTGAACTGTCTGCCCAGTATGGGTGTCAGTCACGTAGGCTAAATAAGCCTCACATCCACCTCGGATCAACTTCAAGGCATTCATCGAAGGAATCAACCTGGCTAGCATTGCTTGACTAATACCTTAAAACACTACTCTCGGCTGACTATGGGATTCAACGATCACCTCCTTAGTATAGTAGTTCATCACGACCTTATGAGTAGTGAGCCAATCCATGCCTAGAATAATATCTATCTCCTTCAACTATAGTACTATCAGGTCAGCCTTAATTCTACCTGATCGATTCGTATAATACATTCCTTACATATCTTCCCAATCACTATAGTACTACCTAACTGAGTACTCATAACAAAGCCACTTTTCAGTATCTCTCTCTTACAATGCAGTCTAGATGCCAGATGCAGGGTGATGAATGAATGTGTAGATCCAGGGTCTAACAGTGCAAATGCCTCAAATTAAAAGACATGTAACACACCTGTAACAACATCTGGGGAGTTTTGAGCCTCTTGTCTGGTGATAGCAAAAATTCTGGGCTGGGACTGTGGCTGATTACTCTGCACTTCAGTCCTAACACTAGGACCTACGGAACTAGTTCTAGCTCTGCCTCTACCTCTCTGTCCCGTTCTACTGACTCTACTTTGCTGGACAGTCGTCTCAGTCATTAAGCCCCCTCTCACTCCAGACTGGGCTCCAAAAATTACAAGACAGTCTCTAAGCTGATGCTCATGAGAGCCACAACGTAAACAAGCTCCCGTTAACCTCCAACGTTATCCACCATTTTTCTTTCCACAGTGCTCACAACTGGGCATCTGTGATGATTGCTTGCTATATTTCTACCCTTCAGACAACTAACCTCTGCCAAAATAGTCAAAATAGACAATGTTAAAAATACAATCACTTTTTAAGTCATTCTAGATGTACATTCTGAATGCAAGAGTAATCATTTCAGAACATAACACTCATTTATCACAATTCTTCATATCACCATCAAAGTCATAAGCATTTCTCAGTATCAGCACAACATAGTTCAACATTCATTTACAATCAATATCAAGAACACATTTAAAGATACAAATGCCAATGAAAATGAGAATCATTCCATTTTAACTTTGTTATGACTGAGTGCCTATTTCACTGTCCCGTATTCGTTGTTGATACTGGACTCTCTTCAGTACTGTCCCGTATTTATTGTGGATACCGAGCTAATTAATCGTTGAGCCTGGGGCTTTGATGTCAATAACTGAGTTTAAAGCTCTTTTCACATTGGCTACTCCAATCACAACTCCTTTATGTGAACATGCATCATCCATTTTGGATCAAGATATAGCTCAAAGGTCTGGTCAGCTGTCATCTGAGGATTTTAGATAGGATACTTTCTATAGTTTTCATTTCATGTAGACTCTTTTGTTTAAAACAGTGTGCTCACAGATGGTTTCTGTAATGTAAATATATGGATGGGTTGTAATGAAATAACAGTGTAAAACATGTTTTGTTAATGAAATGAGATATGTTGTTTTTTTTCTTATTTCTTCTGATGTGTATAATGCCATATTATGTGAATGTAACTGCTCTAACATGCCACTCTCGTAGGGTATGTGCTTAGATATTCTCAAAAATTTCAGGCATATGTCCTATGGTAGTGGTGTGTTACAATTTTTGGTATCAGAGTATGGTTGGGCATCCTTAGGGACATACAAGAGCATTTAAACATGATATACGGTGAGAAATTCATATATTGATTAGGAGTATTGTTTGATATAGTTCATCCACCATAAGGGATCAAGTCGCAGGGTCAGCTGACCTTGAGTCCATAGGAGTCAATAGAGAGTCTCTGGCACCTCATTTAGAGTAGATGTCTCAGAGAATTCTTGAGAGAAGGGAGAGGAGGTTTGATAAGCTCCGAAAGCAGGAGGTTGTAGACTTATATGGAAGTATAGACCTTGCAAAGGTAGAAGGTTGGTTGGAGGGAATTGAACGGTTATTTGATCAGATGGATTACGGGTTCGATGAAAGATTTGATTATATAATCTCACTACTACAATGTTCAGCATATCAATGGTGGAAGACTGTTCCTGACAATTCTGCCCGATTGTGTAGACTGAAGTGGGAAGACTTCCTAAAAGTTTTCAAGGAGAACTATATGACAAAAATCTACCTGGACTGGAAAATGAAGGAGTTCCTCAATCTGAAACACGGGAACTCCACAGTAGCTAAGTATAAAGTGCGATTCAATAAATTGATGGGGGTATGCTACAGCTTTGATCCCGACAGAGGAAGACAAGTGTAGACAATTCGAGGATGGGCTGAATATGGAAATTAGAACGAGGCTGGCCGTTACCAATTTGAGTAATTTTGTTAAACTAAGATCTGCTTGGGTCAAAATTGAGCAGTTGCTAAAGGATGGACAAGCAAAGTATAGACAGGAGCCCAGGATGAAGAGATCTAGAGAATTTCAAGGTGAATCTAGTAAAAGATTTAGTAAATGCCAGAGCAGCAGCCACAATCATAATAGAGATCAAAACAATCAGGGTTTAGGATGAGAGGTGGCTTTGGCTATTCTGTCAGAGGTCAGTTGTCTGGAGGGCAGATATATAACAGGCAACCATCACAGATGCCCAGTTGTGAGCATTGTGAAAAGAAACATGGTGGGGAATGTTGGAGGTTAACAGGAGCTTGTTTACGTTGTGGCTCTCATGGGCATTAGCTTAGAGTCTATCCTGCAATTTCAAGAGCCTAGTTTGGAGTGAGAGGGGGCTCAGTGACTGAGACGACTATCTAGCAAAGTAAAGCCAGTGAAATGGGACAGAGAGGCAGAGGTAGAGGTAGAACTAGTTCTGTAGGTCCTAATGTTAGGGCTGAAGTGCAGAGTAATCAGCCACAATCTCAGCCTAGAATTTTTGTTATCACCACACAGAAGGTTCAAGACTCCCCAGATGTCATTACAAGTGTGTTACATGTCTTCCAATTTGAGGTATTTGCATTGTTAGACCTGGGTCCACACATTCATTTATCACTCCGCATTTGGCATCTAGAGGGAATAGCTAGCACTTGTGTTATAGTCAACTGATATTTTAACTCCTCAAAACTCCTTTAGCATTCATCAGTCCATTTGAAAGGTACATCCTTCCTTAAAAGTTTTGTCAAAGGGGATGAGATCAGTGAAAACTCCTCGACAAACCTCCTGTAATATCCTGCTAGCCCAAGAAAACTCTAAATCTCAGATACATTCCTCAGGGCTTCCCACTTCATCACTACCTCAACTTTCTTTGGGTCCACCTATCTGCCTTGTCCAGACACTATGTAACCCAAAAACACTACTTGATCCAGCTAGAATTCACACTTATTGAACTTGGCATACAATTGCTTCTCCCTCATTATCTGTAACACTAGCTTTAAATGCTTAAAATGTTCTTCACTGCTCTTCGAGTACACCAAAATACCATTAATGAATACAATCACAAAATGATCTAAATAAAGTTGAAATACCTTGTTCATTAATGCCATAAAAGTCGTCGATGCATTTTTTAACTCAAAAGGCATCACTAAAAACTCAAAGTGCCCATATCTGGTCCTAAATGCACTCTTCGATACTTCAACTTCTACTATCTTCAGTTGATAATACCCCAATCTCAAGTCTATTTTAGTAAACACCCAAGCTTCTTGTAACTAATCAAATAAAACATCTATCCTCAACAAAGGATACTTATTCTTCACTATCACCTAAATCAACTGCCTGTAATCAATACATAGCCTCAATGTCCCATTCTTCTTCTTCTTCACAAACAACACTGGAGCTCCCCAAGGTGACACAAAGAGTTTGATGAAACCCTTATTCAAAAACTTTTGTAACTGGGCCTTGAGCTCGTTAAGTTCCACAGGTGTCATCCTATATAGAGGAATCGATATAGGAGTGCTACCTGGAACAATTTAATAACTAGATTTACATATTGAGGGCTAGAGCATTAGCTATCATTGGAATTCATGAATTTGCATTTCATTCACATGCATATCATTAGCATATACACACATGAAATATGAACTAGAATACATTACAAAGATAGCATATGCACTCAATTGATTTATTCCGAGGTATGAAAAGTTTAAAATGTTCATTACGTGAATTGTAACATGTTTATGCCTTGAATTTTAGTATGATTGATTACAAGTAGCAAATTTGGAATTAATTGATATAATTGGAAAATCAAGGAATTATAATGTATATTTGGTTTAGGAAAAATGCCAAGTGATCAGATAAATTGATACATGAAAATTAGAATGATTAAGCCTATAATTGAGCGACATTTGCCATTGATCATTGTGGGACAAATGGACTAGTAAGTTGATGAAAAATGGCATTGATTAATGGACAACTGGCCACTGTACTTAAATGACATTTGACCTAGCTTTAATGGTAACATATGGCAACACCTATACATGATAATGTTAAGCATGCCTTTAGACATGTGGATATTCCATTAGATGACACCTAACACCTTAGGTGTAACATTCAATAGGAACAAACTTGGCTCAGCTCATTTCTTATTCTTTCTCCTCTCACTCACATCAACAAGACTCTTTTCTTTCACCTCTCTGAACTTGCTTATGGTTATGCCTAATTTTTTCACAAATAATCCATGTTTTAGCCTCACAAAGTTAAGTAAAAGATCAGCTTGAAGTTGCCTTACGACACTAAACTAAAATCCATCTAAGTTTTTCCTTGAATGTGTGATGTTTCTGCTTGCTTGGAGTACTGGATTGGGTTGAGCTTTTGAGCTAGAATTGGAGTTAAGCATGTAAGTAAATGATTAGTATTTATAGCATGTTATGATAGAGAATTGATGATGATTAATTAGGATGAATTACATATGATGTTAATGATTGATTGACCTAGAAATTTCTGCATGAACTTGGGTACTTTTCTGTTTTGTTTTTGCATGTACAAAAAAGTAACTTAAGGATCATTTTATGGATGATTTAATTTGGGATTTGAGTTATAATTGATGAAGAATTCATGGTAAAGATAGGTGTTACTGAAGTGTTCTTGAATATGGAAAATTAGAGATGTAGGTCAAAATTCTAGTTTCAATTTCATCTTCCTCTTTCGATCTATTTTACATATCTTTAGAGCACAAATTTGAAGAAACTAAAAGAATCAAAGTTGTAAATATATATTAAGTTACTCTTGTTTTCCTAATACTGCCTGTGACAGACCCCTTTGCAGAAACCTTGTATTATTTCCTAATTTTTTAGTACTTTAGAGATCGAATTAATCGATGTATAAAACATGAAAAATGATTATTGATGTCTTATTAATGCTTATGTTAAACAGTTTGGCTAGAAGATATCTTGATTAGTTTATGTAGTTACTTGAAGTCATAACCTAAAGAATGGATTGTTTTAATGAGGTTGAGTTCAAATCTGAAAATTTTGATTTGTTTAAGGAATAAATGAGTTCTTTTAATGCAGACATAATCTTAAGAACACGAGAAATATGTATAAGGTATGGATGAATGAGAACTAAAGAACATGGGGTAATTATGAATGAGAATTGAGTAAATATATGAATCTATATTGCTAGAAAAAGTTTGGTGAATATATAGATTTAGCTTGCTGAAATTCCATATTTAAAATAACAATTGTGTGTGTGTTATAAGAGGCTTTTGATCATGAAAAATGTTCAAGGATAAGTGTAAAATATTAGTTGATAATGATATAAAGATGTTCTTATGAATGTAATGTGATTCAAAGTATGCAAGTGATGAATTGGGAATGATTGAATGAGAACTAGGAAATTTTGTTAGTGTATAATCCTAGGAAAAAAAGTGATAAATGTGTGAGAGATGAATTGAAAGTGATCAAGGGTATTAAGGAATAAACCTAATTGCAAACTAAATGATGCATAAACCATGATGAATGAATAAGTATGATTTGTGAATAAGATTTCATACACGGAATAATCAATTGTTCATGCATTAAACATGATACATATACATGTGTAACTTTGAGCATTTTTTTGATTAATCAATTAGTAATGTGTACATGTGTGTGTTGTTTGATTTAGAGGCACACATCAACTGACACCATTTAGACATTGACGGCACGTCGAGGTAATAACTAATTGGAATGTACTGTGAGTTAACCTAGTTATGTAAATTCAAATATTTATGCTTCTGTTGGAATTATATGTACAGTGGGTAACCTAGATGTTAGATTTCGGTTAGTAATGTGTTCTGTTTAAATTGCATTGATTAAACTTAATTCCTCTATAATTAATTGATATTGATATAATTGTGATATTACTGATTCCGGACAATTGATTGTCCAAGGAGTTTGATATTCGAGACTATATTGGGAGTGTTTATGGTTTGAATTTGAATAAGGAAATTGAATGCTCAACTCTTTGTTAAATGTTGGACTTAGATCCGATGAACTGTGAAAATTGAACGTGCCCATTGACTGGAAGTGATTGATGATATATTATGTGAACTATTATACACCATTACATGATGCATGTTCACATAAAGGAGTTGTGACTGGAGTAGCCAACGTGAAAAGAGTTTTAAGTTCAATTATGCGCATCAGAGCCTCAGTTTGAATGATGAATGAGCCCAGTATCTACAATAGATACGGGATAATGAAATAGGCACTTGGTCACAGCAAAGTTAAAGTGGAATAAGTCTCATTTTCATTCGCATTTGTATCTTTAAATGTGTTCATGATATTGATTGCAAATGAATGTTGAACTATATTATGTTGATATTGGGAAATGTTTATAACTTTGATGGTGATATAAAGAATTGTGATAAATTAGTGTTATGTTCTGAAATGATTACATGATATTCTTACATTCAGAATGTACTTTTGGAATGACTTAAAAAGTGATTGTATTTTTAAATGTTTCCTGTATTATGATGCAAATTGTAAAATATGAGTTATAGCCCTGAATGAAGTGTTACTTTGATTGAGCTTAATGTTAATCATTAATATATACATGTTCCGTTTTGAATGAACACTTCGATGATGGTTCACTCACTAAGTTCACAAAACTCATCAAAATTGCAATGTTGATTTTCAGGTATTGAGAGAAGACCTTGCTAATAGAGCAAGCTAACTGAAGTTTAGTACTGTCCATTTTGGATCAAGATATGGCTCAAAG
>JANQAP020000172.1:6019173-6034383 GCA_026874005.2 Erythroxylum coriaceum
AGACGCAAAGGAAGAACACAGACGAAAGGAATCGTCTGTGCTGACGTCACACACAGACGCAAAGGAGGAACACAGACGCATGAAACATAGACACAAGGAACACAGATGACACGTCATAACACAGATGCAAGGAATCGTCTGTGATGACATGTCATAAGGCAGACGATAGAAAGACAGACAATAGAAAGGCAGACGATAGAAAGATAGACGATAGAAAGGCAGACGATAGAAAGACAGACGATAGAAAGGCAGACGATGGAAGGATAGACGATAGAAAGATAGACGATAGAAAGACAGACGATAGAAAGATAGACCATAAGTAAATACAGACGATAGGGGGCAACCCAGACAATAAAAGTCAACTATAGACGATAAAACTCAGACGATAGAATTCAGATCATAAGCAAACATAGACGATGGGCTAACCACAGATGATACAAAGAAGAAGTTAAGTCAGTATGACTGAACAGTCACTTACTTGGAATTAAACACATAATTCACTAATCAAGGATCAAGAATCAGTTAAAGACTTAGACTAAGTACAAGTCATAGGATAAGATGGTAAGAAGTGATCAAGATGAAGATTCAAGTTAAGGTTTGTCCTGGTGAGGGCACTCCACCCTTGTGTGATGCACGCCCAGATGTCACTTAGGACGTCGGCCACGTGTCTCACAAGGGGTGGGGGGTCCAACAATCAGTGATAGGGGTATGCCTTTTTTAATGCACAATTTGAAAAGGTGCTTAAAAGGTATGGAATTAGGCATAGACTTGCCACCCCATATTGCCCTTAAACTAATGGTCAAGTCGAGGTATCAAATAGGGATTTAAAACAAATTTTGGAGAAGACTATAGAACGTCAAAGGAAGGACTGATCAATTAAATTAGACGATGCTCAATAGGCTTACAAGATGGCGTATAAGAAATCTATTGGCATTACACCCTATAGGCTGGTCTATGGACAAGCATGTCATTTGCCTATTGAGTTAGAACATAAAGCGTATTATGATATTAAACTCATGAACTTTGATCTTCAAAGTGAAAGTGAAAAAAGGAACTTCTAAATGAGTGAACTGGATGAATGGTGACTTATGGCTTATGAAAATTCTAAAATCTATAAGGAAAGATCCAAAAGTTATCATAATCAAATGATTAAGCAATCATAAGAATTCAAGAAGGAAGATCAAGTTCTCCTGTATAAATTTCATTTAAGATTATTTCCTAGTAAGTTTAAATCAAGATGGTCTGGACCATTCATTATGGAGCAAGTTTTTCCTTATGGCATAATCGAGGTGAGTCATCCGCGCAAGGGTACTAAAGATTAATGGCCATCAAGTAAAGTTATACCTTAGCAGTGAGCTAGATTCTAATAATGAAAATATTAATTTAACCAAGCCACTTTGAGCATAAAAGATAAGTCGAGCTAAAGATGTTAACTAAATGCTTCTTAGGAGGCAACCCAAGATTTAAGATTTTCTTTGGTTATGTCATTTTCATATTTTAATCACTCTTATTTTGTTATTTTCAATAGTGTTATTTTTATCCGTTTTCTTATATTTTACAAAGATGTAGTTTAACATTGGATGGATCTGAAATCAGAAAATCATCTTATTCAGGAAAGTACCAACTGAACCCTTTCACTTTTAGATATGCTTGTTTTGTGTACATTGAGAAGAATTTACAACTTTAAGTGTAAGGATGAGTTTAATAAATCTTTAATTGATTTCTTCAAGCTTATTATAATCTTGATTATAAATCTTATTAATTGATATTCTTAATTAGTTGAATCTATCCATTAATACACCACTTTATTGTTGAATATTGATTTAAGTCGGAATGTAAAGGATGATGGTTAGAATGAAATTAGTTTTCTAAGTTATATTTTTAGTATTCAATGAGATGATCAAGTTAAATAAAATCACATATTATTTACACACATATATACCCTTTTATGAGCTTTTGAGCTAGAACAAATTTTTAAGCTCTTTTCCTTCTTTCATGTGTGTTGTCATTGTGTAGTAGAATGATTATAAAACTTGCTTTTATTATGCATGTTGAGACCATATTTGTTGAATTAAAAGCATTAACGTGATGAAGGCACTTAGATTCAACAACTTACTTTAGCCTATTTCTTTGAAAATTATCACACTTTCAAATTTAACTTTATGAATAACCAAGTTGAGCCTTAGCTTTTTTAATTATTATTAACTCAAATTATTGACCTTTATCTTTTTTTTTTGAAGACCTTTTTATTGTTTTGAACCCTAAAGGTTATTTACATTATTTGCTTGTTTAAAACTTGAATTTTTGTATGGTCCACTATTTTGTTTAATTGTGGTACATGATTAATGCTCTAAGTGATTGTAAAAAAAAAAGAGCCTATATATATATATATATATATAAAAGGAAGAAAAGAATAAGTATATAGTATCATTAGTTTTTCAATGAAAGGACCTACGAGTATTGTGAATAAGTTTCATGTAATGTTTTTTTAACTAAATTCCCTTCAAATCAACCTTTTATTATCCTAATCAAATTGGACCTATACCCCATTACAACCCATGCAATGACCATTTGATTTTTGTTTCTAGCTTATACATAAGTGGTGGAGATGTGATTTTACAGCAAACATATGGTAAGAGTTTTATTATGCATTGATTGAGACTTTTGATGCTTTCAACCTAATCACTTGAGTGCATTGAGTGACATCTTAGTGAGGGTGTAAAGATATATGCTTTTGATTTCAATAAGATTGTTGATGTGATTACTATTAATATTTATTAGGAAGTTAACTTGACGCTAATTGTAAGTTAATTTGATTCAATAGGCGATGATGATGTATAGTATGAATGGACAGATTGAGATTGATGATGGATTGATGTTGTAGATTTATAATTTTGATTATGATTTGCTTTAAGATAAGCAAAAGTTTAAGTGTGGGGATATTTGATAGATGAATAATTGATCATATTTTTTACCACAAATTTGAAATATTTTTGCTTGATATTTTATACTTTTATTGTATATTTAGTACTTAATTCACCCCAAGTGTGTCTATAAAGAATAATTGACTTTGTGGACTAAAAGGAGAAGAATTCAGAAGAAAACATGACATAAAACTAATATTGGAAGTAAAGAAGTGATGCACGGCCATGCAACAGACCATGCACTTCTCCCAGGCTATACAGTTTCACAAATTTTGGCAATTTTAGGTTATGCACAATCTGGTGCATGACCATGCATTAGCCCATACATCATCTAAAACCCCAGATTTTAATATAAAAGATTATTTCAGAGACAATTGAGAGGAGGAGACAAAAGGAGGTGTTCTGAAACTCTTAGAGGCAACTCCAAGTGCAATTTTAAGCCAAAGAAGTGAGAAACATGAAAAACTTATTAATGAATCCATCGAAATACAAGATCAGACCTCTACATAGCAAGAATACTCAATAGAAGTCAACTAGGGCGATTTAAAATTATGATTCCATTGTTTTCAATTTGTTTTTCTTTTTATGTATGTTTGATTAGTAATGTGTAATTAAACATCTTATTAGTATTTAGGTTAGATAAACCCCATGTTTATACTTTAACATGTGTTGACTCTTGTATTAACGCAATTGGTTGATTGATTTATTGCGACCCAATGACCTGTTTTATTTATGTTCAAGTAGTCTAGAATATTAGATCATAATCTGATTCCATACGTAGAGACTGAGAAATCCTATTGATGAAAACATCTTGTTGGTAGTTAGGTTAGATGAATCCTATGTTTATACTTTAACATGTGTTGACTCTTTTATTAATGCAATTGGTTGATTGAATTCTTGTGATCCAATTACTTGTTTTATTTATGTTCTAGTAGTCCAAAATATTATATCATAATCTGATTTCACATATAGAGACTGAGAAATCGTATTGATGAATAGATCTACAGTAATTGGAAGGAGTTGACTGCAACCTTAGAGACAGGACGATATAAATCTTCTGAATTGTGGTCAAACCTAATAGAGGGACTTATAAATCGGTAACACAATCCTTTAAACTTTAACCTGAGTAATTTAGTTGGAAACCTTTGGATTAGTTGTTAGTAGACTCAAGGTCAACTATTAGCATACCATAGGAGTCTCCATTGTCGCATCCCACTACCATAGAGTACATACCCGAATATCCATAGGATATTCAAGTACATATCCTATGACAATAGTATGCTGGATCAAACCTAATCTCTTAAATTGCATAATAAAGAAAACACAATACTTAAAAACCTCATCTCTTCATTTCATTCATAAAGGTTTACATAGTAGACATTAAAACCAATATTTACAACCTTTATACACAAGTTCTATATGACATAAAAAAAAACTACATAGTTATAACTAGAACTCCTCAAATGCCAGCTGACAGACCTTTGAGTCCAAAATGTTCTTCTAGAAGATCTTAGAAATCTAGGTCTCCTGTCTCATACCTGAAAAGCCACGTTACAATTTTTGATGAGTTTTGCGAACTCAATGAGTGAACCATAATTAATGATCTCACTCTAGGCAAACACACAAATATCATCCAACCAACCAATTTCACAACATTTTCCATCACAATAAGAAATAATGAATGTCATACACATCACATGCATTCTTTCAGAACTAGTACAACCCAATCAATCACGTTATCATGACATATCACTTTAACATCACAACTTCAGAAAAGATTTCACAAGCCTATATTTCATAATCATAAATATACAAATGCATATGCATATAAGACTCTAGATTTGTTATTATTTGTTGTGACCGAGTGCCTTTCAGATATGGATATAAATACTAGCCCATTGGGCTCAGTCAGATACAAAAAACACGGAGCAAAACTCTACGTGCAGAAATCTGAGCTTAAAGCTCTTTCAGACTGGCTACTCTGATCACAACGCCTTTAACTGATCATGCATTTAATGAAATGCATCAGATAACAAAATATGTCATGAATAGCATTCACATATGATGCACAGATAGAATCTTATATTCATCGGACCTCAGTCCGGCATTCAACTTTCGTTGAGTATTCAGAAATCAATCAAAGTTCAGTAGCAAATAGATATCATTCAAATTTTAGATGCAAATAGAACACTTCCAATACATTCCCAAATATCAAACTCCTTAGACCATTAAAGTCCGAAATTCATATACAGATCACAAACAGTTCTATAATTGGAAGTTAAACATAATCAATCAATCAATCCTAGGAAGATCATCTAGGTTGACTCACAAATGCTCCCTTTAGTTTATTGCCTTGAAGTCCCGACAATGTCTAGAAGCGGTCGCTTGACGTGTTCCTCTATATGCAATCATATACATTTATATGTCACTCATGTGCATTTTCATAAGAATAATCAGTTATAAATACATTTATGAATGTATCATGTATCATGCATGTTCAATGACAATTTCTAGGGTATGTTTCTTTAATACTCTTTATAAACAATTTATAACAAATTCAAAACATTCTTTTACTCCTTAATACCTTTTTTTCACTTCAATGCTTTCATTCAACATCAATTAAATTCGTTTAAGAACTCATTTCAACCTTAATACTTCATATGGAAACATCCTAGCCTTTATTAGTTTGAAAATCACTCAAAACAAAACACCCTTTGCATTTCCTCTCGGGTCACGATCGTGCAAGTGCACTATCGCGACTTTCCTCTTTTTTGGCAAAGTCACGATCGTACAGGTGCATAATAGCGACTTCCATCTTTTTCAACAAGGGTCGCAATCATGCAGATGCACGATCGTGACCTGTTTCGTTTTTCTTCCTCCTTTCTTCTATTTTTTCGAAACTCACATACATTTTAACACCAAGTTCACTCCAATTTTCTAGATTACTTTACCACAAATGCAACATCATTCTATACTCATTCACATACCAATTTGTTTTCATGAAATTATCAAACTCTAATCAATTGATTAAACCTCTTCAACTACATAATATAATTCATGAAACCTATCATTTTCCATAACATGATATCCATTTCATCAAACACTTCATTATCAAAATTCTATCATTTACAATTGATGACCTCTTCATTTTTACTTCAGTTTCAGTTTAGTAACATCAATACACAGCTCAACAATTTATAATTGTTCATAAACCCCAAAACAATACCTATTCCATATTTCTCCATATCATATGTTCTGTATTTTTTTTCCAAATTTTCTTAATCAAATTTTGGGTCAAATTTGTATGACCATTATGACCTAGACAATGAGGTATTTAGATAACACCTTCTCCTAATCAAATGTTCTACAATATGTTAAGTGTCTAATGACATCAATTTCATGCATTTTGGTTTAGTATCATGCAAGTTATAAACAAAACTCTACAAACTATTTTCATACCTCGACAGAACACAATTCTCAACTTCAAGCCAAATTTCAAGACTCTTAAGGACAGATTTCAAATTCGATTCCTTCATGGAAAATGTAGGCATATGTTTCTAGTTTACTCCAAATTAAAATCCATCCAATTTGGATATTCACATATCAAGTTATGCCCAAAATATAGACATATGTTCGAAAAAACACTGCATATAACATACATCAGCTTGCTTCATTGTTAAAATCCTTCATTTTGTTAATCATATCACAAATTTGCTTCTTCCTTCGCCACCCATACATGCATCCACAACATTCATGCATGCATTAATCCACAAGCATGAAAGCATATACCACTCATACATGCATCCATTTTACAAACATTAAAACCTCATCTTAATATCATTTACACTACCCATACAACTTTAAGCATAACTTACTTGTCTTAAGCTTAACTCTCTTCTGTAAAATTCCAGAAATGGGGGGAAACAAAATGAGAGATTTTGGTGGATGGAAAAACACAAGAATTCAGCAACAATCAAAAAACCCCCAAATAGTTGAAGACTTTGCAAGGTGTATTAAGCAAACACCAAAGACATATGAACAAGCTAGGATTCGGTGATGGATAAGCAAGAAGGGAGGTTTTTGGTGATGGTGAATTTCGGTGAAGCATAAGAGAGCTGCAGAAATCTTCCTTTCCTAACAAAAAACATGAGTTAGGTGGCTTAACTTAGCTTTGCCACATGTCTCTAATGCATGTCTTGCATTTGTCATCATGTGAAGCTACCAAATGTCACTTAGCTATTGCTCCACTTGTCACATAGTAATTTTTCCAATTGTCACTCCATAATTAGTCTATTTGTCAATTAATTTCTAATACAATTGTCGCCCTTCTATTTGTCTCTTATTTATATATTTTTCTTAGTCCAAAATACTCCAAATTTTTTATAAATTTTCAAAATATCTGAAATGTCTCCAAAAATGCGAAATTAATTCTAATATACACCAATTCAATTTTCAAGACAATTAATTCATAATTCACGCTTTAATCACATAAAAATCACTTATACCCGGAAAATGTCAATGAATGCATGTACAATTATTTTCATGAGTGACAATATTATTCACGTGTATGTGTATGTCATATAATGCATGAAATGCACTTCTAAATTCTCAATAGACTCTCATATATGGTATCCTGGGGTTCTAACCCTAATCATGGGATAATGGCATGTTACATCCATGGTCCAATAAATCAACAAAACATTTACATAATAAAAGATCAATCTGTTAAGAGTTTAGGAGGATTTGAACCTAGATACTAATTGTCTAGCATCTGTAATTCACTAAGTGCTTTCGTAATTCTCTGTTTTAATTATGTTGTTCATTTATTTTATTTACTCAATTTTATTTTCTTCAATTCAAAAACCACAATCCATTCAAAGACTAGATAATAGAACAAAGGAAACTACTAGTACTTGTTGTCGTTGTAGGATCGACTCGTATTTGTTAGTACTAGCTACAGTTATACTGTGCACTTGCAGTTATTACAATATGACCAGCTATGTAAAAGTCAATCAAATATGTGTGTGTGTGTTATACTATCATATCCTTCTATTCATTAGACTTTTGCTTCAATTCAATTAGATGTCAATATAAATGAATCATAACTATGTAACCTTATTCCTAAAAAATTAACTCCAAAATAGCATACCCAAATTCTAAGAAATTTCGTTTTTTATTTTTTTTTAAATTATAAAAAAGTCGATAGAAGCAACAATTGCATAATTGAAATTGTTCCAATTTTTATTTGATTTTGATCGAGTATGAAAATAAATCACAAATATGATCTAAGTAATAAATGCCCAAGTTTCTTTTGGGTCACAATTCTAATATGATCCCCATGCTTCATTAGCACGGACTGCTTCCAAAAGAATATATACAATTAAAAAGATAAAACTTACATTAAGAATATAATAACTCCATCAGTCCAATTGTTGAATCACTGAAACATGTAATAATTCCTAGAAAGAACAATAGGAGAATATAATAATAATAATAATAATAATAATAATAATAATAATAATAATAATAACAATAAATAAAAAGAAAAATGAAGTAGAAGAGACCAGATTCTAAATGAAAAAAATTTGTACTTGAAAAAAATATTTCTGATTTTCGAAGAATAAGAGGTAAAAGATGAGGGAAATTTAGGAGAATCGTCAATTCTAACTATCGTCTATATATGACCTATACTAGATCTAGTCAACTGCACATCCTACCTCTTTTGCATTCTTGATAGCCTATCTTTGTCTTAGTAGTCTTTCAGTGGTATATTTCAGTCTTCTTCCCTATTATTTGGAAAGAGTGAGACACGGGTTTTGCAAGTTTTGCATCATGAAATTTGTGCTGCATACAACTCATAGATGATTTATATAAAATCACATAGGAGAAAATAAAGAATAGGAAAGAACAAAGAATATGAAAGAAACTACAAAGAAATAAAGGAGAACATAATTCAATTTGTACTATATTTGAGATAAATTTTGTTGAGTCACCATTTAGTAGTGCTTTTAGAACTTGGATCTCTTTCTTAGGCAAGGCACCAAGTCAATTTATTGTTATCAATTAATTAATTTTTGAGTGCCCTAAGATTTGTTAATTAATCATCGTAACTTGAAGCGAATTCAAAAGTAAGTCTTATAGTTTCATTGAGTTTTTACTATCGTTTATTTATATGAATTACTTTAAAGTTAACAAATGATTGAGAAAGAATAAAATGAGTGGATGAATAAGAAGACCAAAATGCACAACAAATTAGTAATATAGACTTAATTTGAAAAGAATATATTGAAGTTTAATTAAATTTAGCTCATATACAAGTTTAGATATAATTGGACAACATGTGTACCATGCAACAACACATTAATACTGTAAGACATAATTAAGAGATGACTTCATTTTATTGATATGAAATAGTATTAGCAATAGGTAAGAGGTAGGGATGGCAATTTCAGCCCGATCAAGCCCGTTTTTGGCTTGGGTTGGGCAAGCCACAGGTTGACCACTGCGGGCCACCCAAACGACGCCGTATTGAAAAATTTTTTAATTAAAAAATATAAACGGGCCAGCTGCCAGGCCGTCCCGTGGCCCATCCTAACCTGCGAGTGCCACGGGCCAGCCCGCGGCCCGCCATGATCGAGGTTCGGCCCGAGCTCAACCCGGCCCATTGACATCCCTAATAAAAGGCATTGATATTAAAGATGACATTTTTAATCTTTAAAAAATAATAAAATAAAATTTAATTAAGGCCAAATTAGGGTTAGGCTACTCAAACCTAATCAGCTCAAACTCGAGCCTGTAGCCTGAAGCCCATTTAGAAAGACAAAATCCAACGTAACCCATTGATCTCATCCTTAATTGGCCTGTTGTTAAGGCTTCGGATGGATCAACAATAGGCATGCTATATAAGCTTTTATTGCGTGTTTTTAATGACCGTATCGGAGCGTTGATGAGCTTTCTAACATTTCTTGGAAGATTTGACAATAATTTGTTACAACATTACAAGAAAATTTAAAAAGAGCAATTTTTTCACGTACTTAAAAAAGATACAAGTACAACGGAGACCTAAATTCTAAATATAAATATATATATAAAAGAGCAACATAAGAGTTGAAAAATGCTATTAAAAAAACAAAAGCGTTTTCAGTCCAGATAACTTCATATGCCAAATTACACTTTGAGATAAATAAATAAAACCCATAATTCGGTCCTTATAACTTGACCGCTATTCTCTTTATGTATCCCATTCTCTACCAAACAACATAATTCTACTTAGTATTTACATTCGAAAGTTTTCAAAATTCGAAAATTTTCTAGAAACTAATTATACTGAAGCTCTGTAAACCATGCAATTCTGATTAGTACTGGTCGGATTTTGAAGCCTTAACTCCCAGGATCATGTTTGTTTTGTTTAATGTGGCTCCCAAATCTTCTGGCAACTCCAGCATCTGACAATGTATCCCATACCTGTAGCCATAGATTACATCCATTGATCACTAACCAATTGAAATTGGATTTGGTAGACACATCACCTGTATTGCACAAGTATGTCATAACAAAATTTTCACCCACTTCTAATTTCCCTTTTGAGCCTCCAACGGCCAGCAAAAACGGGTTGTCCTCAGCAAAAGAAATGGAGAAGATGGCTCCCTGATAACGTTAAGGACATGATTACTTTCCAACTCACGTTAATGAATCAAGTCTCAGAAAATTTGAGAATATCATACTGCTTTAGGATTCCTAGATGCAACACATGAAGGCTGGTTGTTTGACAAATCCCATAGCTTTACCTGCAGAAAATGCCAAGCACCCTATCAAACAATATTAAAGCATGTATAGTTTGCAGGTTAGATGATGGCCCACAAGATTTAGTTACCATCTTATCAGTTGATCCTGTCGCAAGAAGCTGTCAAAATACAATAGAAGAGTTATGCATGTTTAATCAAGAACATGACTTGCATAGAAATTAGGATCAGAGAGCATATATATGTATACATTACGAGCAGACAGATTGTAGGAGATGGTGCAAACAGCTTTATCATGTGCATGAAGAGTAAAACTTGGCTTCGAGTAGCCAGCTGAATCAGACTTGGCAGCCCTAATGTCAAAACCTTGGACAACACCATCTTCAAGACTCGCCTAAAGAAAATTGAAAGAATCAACCTTCATGTTTACAGCACAAAGATGACATTAACAGCTTCCATCATTTGGCAAAATCAAATGCCTAGAACTGTAGGAATAAAACATTAACTAGAAAGAGGAAGCACACACCACAAATGAGTGACTATTATGTGGATCCCAAGCTAAGCTTTCAACATCAGCTGTCACTAACCATTTAAAACCAGGATGTGAAGGTATCCTCCCATCCTTCTGCAGCTCACAAGAATAATAACATGAATGCAAAGTATTTAGAGAGCAGTTACAGAATAGAACTTCCAGATTAAAGAAAATGGAATTTTAGCTAGAGCGTAAAATTATTTTTATTAGTTTTCATATTCACACATTTGCACATAACAGAGGAGATAAGATCCTTATTACCATAACTACTGAACGATCAAAAGATCCACTAAGAAGAACTTGAGGCTCGTGATGATTCCAAGCAACTGCTTGAACCTGCAAGAAGTAACATGAACAAAAAAATACAACACATCAAATTGCAAATAGAAAGCATACCTAATATAAACATAAAACCCATATTGCACAAAATAATTCTTGCCTTGTCCGTATGATGTTCCATGGTAATATCACATTTCCCGGAAGCAATATCCCAAATTTTGACCTGTTTGTCAGCACTAGAACTGGCAAGGATATTCCTGTAACATTTATTCATTTGCTATAAGAGCGTCACATCTAGGTACTAAAATCTGTAGAACCAATAATATGACAAATAACTAAAAGATTTAGAAAAACCTGAATTGCTTGTTCCAAGCAAGACCAAGTACAGAATCAGTATGACTGCCTTCTTTGTACTTAGTTGACATCTGAAAAAAGTGACAATTTGTACTAAGAAGCAACCAGAGGATAGCTATGTATGCGATTGCATATATATATACTTTTCAAGAATATAAATACCATCCAAAATGAAATGGAAATGCGACATCCTAAAACTGTTGACATTTCCTTTCCCACTCTTTGGAATACTTGGACTCTGAAAACATTAATTTTAGGGCTTTTCCAACTTGTTCAATCTTGATTCTGCTCATCACATATCTACATTTTCTTCTGTATGGTTTGATGTTTCTTAAAAGATGACATGCATTTGAAAGTTAAAGATTAAATTTCAGTTTCTTAAAAGGAACCAAATTTCATGTTTTTGTATCAAATGATGAAAAGAAACTATCAAAATTCCAGTAGAGTCAAAGGTCATTTTTCAAAGGCAAATGAAGTTCATGATTATTGATGAACATTCCATGGCATTGATTTTTAACCACTCGTCAAATAATGTTACCATTTGACAAAAACAAACCTGTACAAATCAGAAAAGAACTTGGAAGTAACAAACCTTCTTTCCCTTTTTCTTCTTCTTTTCAACAGTGCCGCCTAATACCAATGATGGTTGTACTTCGTCAATCTGAGAATTTTAATGATGTAAGGAGTCCCAAAAAGCATCTATCTACACATTAAATAAAACTAAATATTACATATCATTATTCCACATACAGTGTCTAGATCCCATATTTCAATCGAAGGTTCCATAGAGCCAACAGCAACAAAATTTCCTGCAAAGAAAGAAAAGGTCACAAACATAACACAACTACAGTGGGCCACAAAAAATTATTTTTCATGACCAGAAATATCAGTAAAATATCATAACCATTAGTTCTATGAAGTGCACACCTAATGTGAAACCAGAATATGCAGGATTTAATGTACCTCTATCTTCTCCTTTAAGAGGACAATCAAGCCATGCTGTGCAAAGAGGGAATGCTGAAAGGACAATATCGTGGTGAACATACATGTTAATCTCACTGGAATCAGATTCCTCAAGTATCCACACCTGCATTTCAGTAAAAAAACATTAATATTAGTGAGAGAATGAGAGAAATAGAGAATAAGAACAATCCAACAAAATGCTGCATGCCTCAAGGTGACTGAATTCATCTTCATTGCGGGCACAAACTATAACCGAGTCTTTTGGTCTGATGGTCATATCTTCAAGCTCTTCAGAATCATCTTCCTAAAAGGGGTGCCAAAGCATCAGAAGCCAAAGAGAAGTAGTAAGCTAAAACACAAGAAATCAATAAACTTACATCATTATCCTTTAGATATGGATCCATTTCATTGCTTGGGTAGTAAAGATCCCCAAGACCCGTACTGAAAAGCTCAATGCCTGAGAGGAGTTTTCATAGAGTTGTATAGATATCAACTTTAGCCTTCAATTGAAGAGCATAAATCCACAGCATGAATTAAAAGAATTCATCAGGCAAAAAATTAGATGGAAATCGCCACAATTTGCAGATTAGTTCAAACCTGATTGAACAGTCCATCCTAATTTTTCAACTACGACAAAACACTATCCCACGCATTATATAAAAGCAAGCAAGAATGAAGTACGGTCGTCTCACAAACGTTGTCTTATTATCTTTACCTTCATCCTCATCATCATAATGGTCCATTTCAAGCTCCTTCAAGCCATCAGCAATATCATCAAAATGGCTGGTATTAGAAGTTTTTCCAAGAGCATCTGCTACAGCTAATGCCTGACTGACTTCATGCGTCTGCTTGCAAGTATCAACTTCCATATTTTCATCAGCAACATAAACAATATCGTCTTCCTCACTGCCGCTATGTCCACTGGAGAAACCACAAGCACAAAAACCTCTTAAAGCAGCAAACAGCAACAAGAATCCAATTGTCATAGGAAAACAAGGCAAAGAGGAATAAAAGAGATAAACCTCTTCTTACTTTCTCTCGAAAGCACCGCTTTTTATAATCTCATCAATCTCCTCCTTGGAGGGTGGCTCTGCCACTACTGGGACGGACTTGAAAACACCTTTGGGAACCCAGGATATTGCGGCTATCATAGTTTCCCAATTAACAAGAGGGACAAAGAAGAAAAGGGAGACTGGCGGCTAATGGTTTTCAAGAAGGAGCTTTGTGGTGCTTCACTCGTGAGCTTACAGCATATACCAATACGATAAGTGAAGTGGAGAAGGAGGACATCACCGAAAAGCTTATGACCACATGCGAGTGAAGATTGAAGAATAAACAAGGGAGGAATACAGGCGGACATGGGTTTAATTAGGGTTTTTCAGGATCATCAGGGCCCATAATGATTTGAAGGCTTATGCTCCTAAATCAGGAACTTGCCTTGAAACGAACGCGGAAGAGAATTTTCAGAGCGTGTTGGGCTTAACATAAGCTACGTTACCATTCAACATTTTGGCATACAGAGGTAATTAATAGAGTGAATTAGTCCATGGTTCTAATCTTGATATTTTATACCTCACAAGAAAATAAACTGTAAATGAATTTTTTACATTCTTTACTTTTTTATTGTTATTCTTCCTTTTGTAAACTTGCTATCATTAAATTTACAAGGATAAAAAGTATTAGGTCTTACAATTTCAATGTGAAAGATAACAGTAATTAAAATTGAATTGAAGTAAAGAAGTTATAATTTTAACATTTGTACTTACCATAGTACATTTTCCTTCCTGACGATTAAAAAATTGAATCAGATTGAAATGTTAAACTACAATAATCTTGAATTAGCTAATTTTTATATTCAATTTACTATAATAATCTTTGTTAATAAAAATTGTTTGATTTATTAATTGAACAGCTAACTTTTATAAATCAAAATTTTCAATCTTCTTCTTTGATTAAATTTCAACTTCTTCATAGGGAAAAATATTCTCCTTTAATCTCATTTCAACTTATTTAATTTTGTTCAATCTTAACTACTATCTCATATTTCAATTGACCTTATCCAATGCATTTTGACTCCATTTCAATCTCTTTTATGTTATGATATATATGCCTAATTATTTGTTTTCCCAAGCGCACAATGTAATTATCACTAACATAAGTGAGTATAGGTTGATTACACGAGGACTATTAGTTAACTACCCACTATCGATAAACTAAAAATAATGCTTATAGATCATTGAATAAGAAAATAAAATAAGTAACATATCTAAACACTAAGACAAGTAGTGATAAAAAACATATCAATCATAAAGTGTAACATCCCATTACCTATGGGAAGATTAGAATAGTAAATAGGAGTGTTCAGTGAGATGCAAGAGATGCATTTTTATGTTCATGCATAATATGACATACTCAT
>JANQAP020000172.1:6125584-6143435 GCA_026874005.2 Erythroxylum coriaceum
AATAATTGGAAAAGAGTCTCATGAGCATTTCATATGCATCTGTTTAAGTATGTTTGATTGATTGAAATGCAAAATTGATTATGCTTAAGTGAAAATGTGATACTGATATAAAGTATAATTTGGTGAAATATGTGTTATGTGAAATGTTGTGTTGCATGCATTGAGTGAACCATCGATAATGGTTACCTCATTGAGTTCGCAAAACTCACCAAAATTGCAACGTTGTCTTTTCAGGATTGAGAGACGACTCTAGCTACCGAGAGGCTATTCCAGCCGTGTAGATTGTGATTTGGCAAGTGAAGTCATGGCTCAAAGGTTGGTCAACTAGGATTTTTGGACAGATTAAATAGACTTTGTATATTTTTTTCCTCTTTCATGTAGTACTTTTGTACTAGGTTTTGATGATGTACATGTAGTAAGTATTGAAAGATACAATGTAGACTTTCGGTTTTGTGAAATGAAATGAGGAAAAAGTTAGTTTTAAATTATTGTGATTTTCTTATGATGCTTTATAAGTGAGTAATGATATGATGCCTTGTGAAGTGACTGTAGCGATCGAACGTGGCTCACCCTTATCGTAGGATATATATCGGAATGACCTCTGGGCATCCCGGTGTGTACCCTGCGGTAAGGGGGCGCTACATAAAGGACCATTAAAATGTTATGCAACTAACTACTTGTATCAATTCACAAGTTGATTCAACTCGCTTTATGATTCTTCAAACTACAACCTAAATCATAAAAACTCAATTTCATAGATAAAATGAGCATACAGATGATAATATCCTCTAACTCTCAAACAAATTTACACCATTTTATTAATAAGACAAACTGACATTGGAAAAACATATGATCATTGCTTTCTTCAGCTCTTAGGCACAGAGTGCACCTATTAGGTATATTAAGATACTTCAACTTGTCAAAAGTTTGTAATTTATCTTTCATAGCTAACCACAAAGGGATAGAAGTTGGACGATGGAAATGTTTAAACCAGACAATCTGAGTCTAAGGGACCTTGCTTGATTATTTCTAAAGAGTCTTCTTGTAAAATTGGTTAATGAATTTCTCATTCCTAGTATGCTTCCATATGACACTATCTTGTCCACCACTCAAGCAAGTTTGTGTGATTTCTATAGTGAGAGAACTTGAAATGGAATATTATCTGAAAATTTGTTTATCAACTAAAGCTTCAGCAATTGCTAGATTCTGATTAATAACAGGTTTAATGATATCCATTTCTTACAAGAAGTGTAAAGGCCCACAAGAGAGCCAATTTTCAAATAAAGGACTATTAAACTTAAAGAAATTTGACAAAATCTTGTGTTTGGGAACTATGAATGAACTTTCTCTCACAGATGAATAGTACTTTAAGCATGAACAGTAAATTTGAAGCAAAATTCTAGATCTCTCTTTACTTCCTATAGGCAATTTTCTGCTTTAGGAAGCTTTATGGCAATCTCTGAGAGAGGCTCTACTCCCTTAGAAGAAATGATGCATCATTTACCCTCTATTAAAGAATTGTTAATTGATAAAAATGCGAAGGAGTTATCCAAACTAAATGCAAAAAATTCGAGTGAGGTTGAGAAATCTTATAGTAAAGTGGTGTCTGTTAAATCCTCCATAACTAAACCTAAACACTACTCTTCTACTTTGATTGATGGTGTTGTTTATCCTCCTATTGAACTCCTTCAAGAAGGAACAAAGATCTGGAGGAACACCACTTGTGGGTTTTTTCATAATAAACGTCCAGCTTATCCCTTTATACAAATATAGGCTTAAACTTGGAGGAATGGTAAGGGGCTAGAGAGAATTCTGCTAACAGAGGATGCTACATTTCTATTCAAATTTATGGATGAATATAGCATGAGAAAAGTGATGGAAGCTAGCCCTTAGCATGGAGGTGGTATGGAGGTAGCCATTGATTATTCAAAAATGGATTCCTAGTCTAGAATTCCATAAAAATTGAATTGAAACCATTCCATTGTGGATCTATTTCCACAACATACCTCTAGAATATTGGTCAGTGGATGGCTTAAGTTTTTTAGTTGGTGTTGTGAGAAAACCAGTGGCTTTTATCACAACAATTGCTAAGTTAGGGAAGGTGTGTTATGCGTGTGTATGTGTTGAGGTAAATCACAAGAATCCACTTCTTAAGTCTTGCCAATTATGAAGTTTAATGCAGTCAACGAGCTAGAGAAGTCTAAAATTTAGTTGTCATATAATTGGAAACTGCAAAGGGGACACCAAATATGGAAACCAATTGGTGAAAAGCTAGCTAAAGGAGATTACAAAAAATTAATGGGAATGGAGGATGAGCTAAATTCTAAAGAGCATATATTGATGTAAATGTGCGGACTGATTAGGATACTACTCCAGCTTGTGATAAGGATGAGCATAATATTGATGTAAATGTGCAGATTGAAATCTTGGATACTACTTTAGCTTATAATAACAATGGGGATAGAGAAAGACAACTGAGATGCTAAATGTTAGACCCCGTTTTTGGAGTCTAACTCGAGAACCATAAAACGTGTGCACAGCACTCTGTACGATTCTTATAACATCCCAAACACCCATAATTGGGCAATTGACATACGACAATCCATTCTTATGTTCATATCCTCATTCGTCACCCTAAACATATCACTTAATTTATCTCTTATTTCCATAACAAACTAAGTACATTTCAAGTTCTATTTAATCCTAAATGTATCATAGATAAGCAATGATAGGTCCACAATATATACATATACATGATTCAGGACAATATGCCTAACTTTCACTAGGGATGTCGAATTAAGACCATTCAAGTACGGTTTCGAAGAAGACTTCGAGTTCTACAACTTCCATGAAGACCTCGAAGAGAGATTTTGCCATCTAGAGGGTCAGAAAATTTCACATTTTCATAACTGTCCCGAGAATGTCCGCTTAGCAGATATATGTCCCTCCAAACAGACATGAACTGAGCTGAAACACTAGAATTCCCAAGAAGGTCCACTCCAACGGACATTTATGGTTCAAATTCTAGATTTCTAACTTCTACAAGTTATCTATGACGCTTCTTATGCATATCTATCATTTCTAACTTGTTTTCCTCAACATTTTCACCTCCATTCCCATTCATTATCATTTACAGCCGAATCATAATCTATGATTGATCATCAACCCAAAAACATAACATTCAAACTTATGCACATTCATCAAAAATTTCTGTATATGTTCAACTCCCTTTATCACCTTCATTTCATCACTAACTTATCACACTAATTCTTCCCAATTCAAGACACTAAAGCACTCTTTTTCTATTAACTCAAGTAAAGAAAAAGGCTATAAAGTGTCCAACATGCACCCTGTGCAGCATCACTAACTTGTAAAAAACATAACTCTTAACTCTGATCTCCAAAAGTTACACATTTTATATCATTGAAAAGCTAAAAAGATAAACTACAATTTCCAAGAAGACAAATTTGCCTAAATCAACCTAGATTAATACAGCTTTTCCCCTGAAGTCATAACACATATTTTATCCCTATACATGCTTGAAAATGCAATGCGAAAACTTGGAAAATCATTAGCAAAGCATAAATATATTTCATTAACGTCAAAAGAAAAAAGTTTTACAAAGCTTTAATGGGCATTTCAAGCCACAAATCCGTCGTTGGAACTCATAATACAAAATACAAAATATACATGAATGAGTAACACTTGAAATGCGGCTAAAGCCTTGTGTTTTCATAAACTAACTTAAATACAAAAATATGCAGACTTGGAGTGATGCCTTGACTCTCTATCACTCGATCTCTTGCTCTTCACCTGGAGATAGGGAGGAAGGGGTGAGCTTAAAAGCTCATAGGTAACAAGTTTATAGCGGAGAAACAAGCAAAACCATTGAAAATATTTGTTGCCATCGTAAATTGCATTGAATCCATAAAACACGTATTTCTAAAATTCTCAAGCTTGTCAAACAATTCATAAACAACATAGGTCATGTATTTCTCAAATTGTCAAACAAATCATAGACACTTAAGCAATCATAATGGTTTGGGTAGTCCATAAACAGAATGGAACATCACAAACCCGCATAATGGTATTGCGTAGTCCATAAACAGAATGGACCCCTTTGGGTAGTCCATAAACATGAGAGAGTCTGTGAAGGAGCTCCATGCCACTGGCGGGCAGGCGGGAGAAGCCTTTAACAGAGTCAACGTGCACGTGACATAATAGAATAGACCACTACAAACCCACACAAACATGAATTTCATGACTTGTAACATCTTGTACATTTCAGAATCATGATTTCCATAAGCATGATAGTTTTCAAATACAATTTCCATCATCATTTCATAAGTCATCATCAAGATTCATGTACCAAATATGTAGCAATTTCTTAAATCATTTACGAAGCAATAAATGCAACATTTATAAAGCAATTGAAATCATTTAACTTTATTGATTTGGAAAACTCATGGCTCATTAACTCAACTATAAACATGTAACCCACCTTGATTCCTTGCTTAAAAATGGCCCTCCTCTTGCTCCTCTTACCTCTCTTGATTCTCTTTAACATTGGCAAAATTCTAATCCAATAGGAATACAAATTGAGAACCCAAAAAGCATATTCACTAAAAATTGATTCTAGAATACTTAAACCCATGTCTTTCCTAAGCTTCATGAACTAAAATCCTTCCAAAAATCTAAAGGATTAAACATAAGCTTACCTTGAATCTTCACGAAACAAAGAGATGTTTGGCTCAAATGAAAGCTCTTCTCTTCCTCTTTCTTTTTCTCTTCTTGAACAACCTCAAAATCAATCTTAAAAGTTAAGAAAAGATGAAACCCTAACTTGCTTCTTCTTCTTTTCTCTCTAATGGCCGAAACTCTCTCACTTCTTTCTTTCTTTTTCACGTTTTTCACTCTTCTCTCCCTTCATTCACGTTTTTCTTCTTCTAATAACCAAGACAACACTTTTCCTCTTCTAATTTTACCCTTAATGAGTGCTAAAAGTCAATCATACCCTTCCTTTAATGCTTCATGCCTTTTAATCTTAAGTGACATGCCAAAATTGCCCTCAATACATTCCTACTACTTTAATTTAACTAACTAGTGTAATAAAATCCTACTAACACTGTAATAATTAACTAAACTCCAATAATAATTCTATCATGACCTCATAATTTATTTAAATCATGCTTAACTCAACAAAAAAATTCGGGGGCCAACACTAAATGTTGATGTAGATATGAAGATAGAAAATAATGATATAACCTCAGATAGCGAGATGGAAAAAGCCAGGTTGGAACAAGCTGAAGATGAGAAAGATGAGGAGAATACTCAACAGGCTTTTTTAGAAGAACTACATATGTTGAAGGATCAATTCACTCTTATATCTAGTAGGAGGTCAGGGAGGAAGAGAAGAAAACCAAAAGGGGGCTAGCAAGTTACCCCCATTGTGCATATATACATATGATCTTTTCGAACATTAGAGGGCTTAATGAACCTCTTAAAGGTCAAGTTGTTAAAGACCTTTTGTTCAAAAAAAACAACTTTGATTGGTCTTTTGGAAACAAGAACAAAAGCTCATATTCTCAAAAAGATGATAAAACTTTTAAGGAAAACCTAGAATTATGTAATAAATCGCGAATTCCATTACAATGGCAGGATTTTGTTAGCTTATAATTCTTAGATTTACACATTATAGTGATTCTAACCAGTATATGCTTCTCAGATGTAAACTTTTAGAAATAGGAAATTTCATAGAGATTAATATCATATACGTTGCCAATTTTGAATTTAAAAGGTATAAGTTATGGGAAGAATTTTTCTCTATTCATACTTCCATGAATTTTCCTTGGTTAATTGCAAGTGGTCTGAATTGTATTTTTCATCCATTAGAAGCACAAGGTGATAAGATTAATGCTTTTAACCTTAGTCAAGAGCTGGAGAAGGTTGTTACCAAAATTACAGTAACTAACCTCAAATCTTTTGGATGTTTTTACACTTGGAGAAATAAACATTAGGGAAGATGTTTGATCTGAAAGAAGCTGGATAGAAATTTGGTTAATCATTTATAGATAAGCCATTTCCCTAACTCTTTTACTCATTTTGGTGCTTCATTATGTTCAAATCATTCTTGGATGGAGGTGCTAACCTCACACCTCCTAATGCTTATAATTCTCCATTCAAATTCTTCAACTTCCTAACTAAAAAGGAGGGCTTGTAGATGAGGTATGGAACATCAAGATTAAGGGTTATAAAGTATTCCAGCTTATGAGAAAGCTTCACATTCTCAAAAAGTGATTAAAGATATTATCTAAAATAGATCATCCCTTCTCTAATATCAAGCTACAAGAAGCTAAAAGAGAATTGAGAACTGCATAAGAGCATTGCTATAAACATCCAGACAATTCTACTTTTAAAAAACTAAATTTATTAAGCTGGGGAAATAAGACCCTCTCTCTCCTTATCTTTTTGTCATTATTATGGAGATCTTGAACTGAATTATTTATTATAACATATCTAGAGGATCTGAGTTCAAGTCTCATTATAAATGCAAGGAATTGCCTCTCTCTAATATTTATTTTACTAGTGATCTACTATTGTTTTGTGGAGCTCACCACAAATCTATTTCCTTATTACATCATTCCTTTATGAGCTTCTATAGTTTTCAGGTCTAAAAGCCAATCAAGGCAAAAGTAGAATTTTCTTTTCCTTAAACTTAACCAATACTAAGAGACTTTGCTATATTTTCAATCTTAACATCTAAGGTATGTCTTTCACTTACTTGTGGGTTTCCATCTCAGCTAAAAAGCTGAAATATTAGGATTGCTTCAAGATTCTAGAGAAATACAAGAAAATCATCAACGGTTGGTAGAATAAAGCTCTATCTCAGGCTAGTAGAGTGTAACTTATAATCAATGTGTTGAATAACTTGCATACTCATTAGAGTTCTCATCTTTTACTTCTTAAGGGGGTTAATAAGGTGATTGAAAAATGTATCAGGAATTTCCTCTATTTTGGCAAGATTGACAATTATAGAGGTGCTAAAATCAAATGGGAGTAACTATGCTAAAAAAACAGGAAGGGGGACTTGGTCTTAATGCCATTCACACTTTCAATCCATGCAAGTAGCCAAAAGAACTTGGAGACTTGTCAATGATAAGGAATCTCTGTAGAGTAAGTAGATTAATGAGTTTTATCTCAAGGAAACTAGCTTATGGCAAATAGCTGAGAGGAATGAATTCTCCTAGCCTTTTATCCATATATTAAGAAATAGATCCATTGTCTATCAATCATCAAAATTCAGATAGGGAATAGGGAAGGAACCTGGTTTTAGTATGACAATTAGGCTTCTCTCAGCCCTTTATACCTTAGAGAGGAAATTTATTCTCTCTACACTAGAATCCTTCTTAGACAAGAGTCAACAAAGTAATTGTGATTATCTCTTAGCATTTTTAAGGTAGGGGTGCTAAAAAACTATAGAATTATTTCCCATGTTGTATGCCTAAATCGTTTACTCCAGACAAACCTATACGATCACTTAGCCTAAATGGAGACTTTTCAAACTCTTCATGCATCAAAGCTCTTAAGCCCTCTCAGGCTTTTATTCCTTAGTATAATACTTTTTAAAAAGGGTCCTTAAATCCAAAAGCTTCTTTCACCACTTAGCTTGCAGCTATAAAAAGACTGAAAACAAAAGACAAAACTGTAGGATCTGAAGACATATTATGTGAACTATGTTACAGTGAGCTTAATCATCTTTACTTCAAGTATGGTTACTCAGCCTTCATTTGGTTAGTATCTAGCATACTTTTAGCCGTTGCGTTCATGAATCATATTGAAGCAAAATATTTGAATGTGATAATCACAAATTCAAATCAATAAGGAAAGATAAAGTGTCCTTAAGCCTCAGTTTCAACAATACAATCTATTCTGTTTGGAAAGAAAGAAATCAGCGAGTGTTCAATAAGGGCGACGCTGATATGCATGTCCTAGCTCACAAGTTACATTGTTGGATAATAAAAGCATTGGTAGCTCATCATTTACAAGAACAACTGAGTCCTTTTTATAGATCTATCTTTTCCTAGAAATTTTGTAAACACCTTGTTTTCATTTATACTTAATCTAGATTTGTAAAGACCTTTTGATGTGTTTTATGGCTTAATGAATGAATTCTTCTATCTTCCTAAAAAAAACTATTACACTTGCTAAGGCTTGATATTTTCTAATGTATATCTTTTTAATTATAATGTATTGTAATTAAAATGGTCTGACGTTATCTTATTGTTATATGGTGATGCACTTTGTGACATTGTAATTATTATTGGTTTCCAATAGAGAATGTTATTTACTTAAAGAAAAGATCGATGGATAAAATGGAAACTTCTTCCAAAAAATTAGAATCATATAAAGAAAGTGGAGATAGAGGCAGTACAAGATTATATAACTCTCATTTCTAAGGTACAATCCTTTAACTCAATGAAAGATTATGGACTGATATCCTACTATAACACTATATACAAAGTAATTGCTAAGATCCTTATTGAAAGATTGAAACCAGTGTTGTGTAGCATAATAGATCCATTTTAAGGAGCTTACATCCAAGGGAGATCAATAGGGGACAACATATTGTTAGTCCAAGAACTCTTTATGAATTACTTAAGAAAAAACTCCCTTAAAAATTGTGCATTGAAAATTGACTTCCAAAAGACTTATGATTCTTTAGACTGGAGTTTCTTAATTAACATTTTGCAGTTCTTGAAATTTTAGAGTCAATTTATCTAATGGATCACTCAGTGCATTACAACTACATCATATGTGAAACTCATTAGTGGAGAACTACCAAGTTGATTAAGGGAGCTGGGGTCTCAGATAAGGAAGCCCTTGTCAACCTACTTATTCATTCTATCCATTGAAGTACTAGTAAGGTTAATAACAAGAATGATCAACATGAATCAACACTTTAAGTTTCACTCCAAATATAGGGGTTTGAGAATCACATGCCTATGCTTTGCAGATGACTTGATTATATTCTTTAAAGTTAACTCCAACTCCATAAGTTTATTGATGACTACATTCAACCTCTTCCAATCCATATCAATTATTGCCATAAATAAACATAAAAATCAACTCATTACTTCATTAAATGCAAAACAAAATGCAAGATGGTTTACTAAAAGTAAAGGTATCAAATTTTCCAAGCCTCCTATCACCTACTTAAGAATCCTCGTTACAATAAAAAGATCCTCTTATACAGACCTTAAACCTCCCTTGAAAAAGATAAAGCTAAGAATTATCAGCTGGAGCTTCTAAATCTTGTCTTTAGTAGGTAGAATACAACTTATTAAATCCATCTTGAACAACCTACATATATATTAGAGTTTTCACATTTAGTTCCTTAAAAGAATATTCAAGGAAATTAAGATAATAATGAAAAGATTTTTACGAAAAGGGAGTGTAAAGAGAAAATTATGTGTAAAGGTGAAATATAATGAGGTTCGCAAAGATAAGAAGGAAGGTGGACTTAGGATCCATCATATTAGGATGATGAATAAGGTTCTAATGTTAAAGAGATTATGGAGAATCTTAAGTGACAAAGAGTATCTATGGGTTCATACATTTTACATAAAGCAATAAGAATTTTAGACATTGAATTTTAAGACTTGATTTTTCATGGCAACAACTTAATTCTTCAATATAAAACAAAAATAAAAAGAGGAATTCATATAACAAGTAGGGTATGGTAAAACAACCATATTTTGGTATGATTCCTAGTCTAGCCTAGGGCCACTAAGTGAAGTCTAAGAGATGATGCATCTCAAAGCTGTGATACTAGAGAATGAATCAGTGTATACATCTGTCATCTTGTATAGGGATGAATTAATTAAATTAATTTATGCTTAATCAATACTAATTCAGCTAATTTTGAGTAAAAATGATGAAATCAAATAAAGAAACCAATGATGGAGTTTTCACTAACTTATCATGCATTAGAATATTGAATGGAACCTCTTTGAAAGTACCATAGTACAACCTTAAATGGTTAAGGTAGGTGAATCTAAAGCTATCAATGCTAATATAGACGACATTAAAAAATAATCTAAGCACTCTTGTCCATATAAATAAATTTATAAGAGTTTATTTAATATATGTGCTTTGTAATAGAGACGAAGAAATGGTTAAGCATTTATTTTTCACCTACCACAACTCATCTCAAACATGGTCCACAGTTTAAAATCTATTCCATCGAAGGCCTCCTAGTCATGCATGGGAAGAGACAATTCTATGATCTTATAAGAAAAAGAAAAAAAAGACAAAGGAATGGATTATTAATAAACTACCACTCTCTATCACAATGCATAACATTTGGCTTAAAATGAATAGAAGAATTTTCACCAAGAATGAAATGAATAAGCTAGCTCTAGCCATTAGAATAATTAACATCATCAGAGGGTAGGTAGTTGTCTGTAATATACATGCATAATGCAATTCAAACAACATAAATAAATAGAGACTACCTATAGATCATCAAGGTCATCAAAGCTACTAATATCAATGTAATAAACTAGTAGTATACAAGAATGAGTATAATTACTTTAAGGGAGTGACTAGTAGGAAGCAATGGATTGTTGGGGAAGAATAGGCATGATGTGAAATGACTAATAAACGAAGTAGAGGAGGCGAGGACTTCACAAGCATATACATATAAGAGATTGAACCTTGATCACAAGTCAGAAGGAAAGGTAAACAAGATTGAAGTTGGAAAAATGAAGTTGTGACAAAAGGCTAATTCACAAAAAGTCACTCCTAGGCAGCACATGCTCTTCATGTACAAAGAAACAAACATGTTTTGTATTTCAATTGTTAACTCAATGTGTTACCTTTTATGTAAGCAACATATGTTGAATGACATTTTTCCAAATTCATTAATGAATTATTTAACTTTTAGAAAAATTTAGATGCTTCTAATATGGTAAAAAGTGCTCGTACTTTATTTAGATTATTTTTTAAAATTGTTAAGTGAGTTAGACCAAAAAATATTGTGAACTTTGTTACAGATAACACATCTAATTATATATTATTTGGGTGCTTGTTAAAATCAAACTGTAAGCATATTTATTGGTCTCCATGCATTGTTTATTATATAATCCTCATTTTAAAAGTTATTGGTTATATGGAATATATTTTTAATCTTGCTTCACGTGCATCTAACATCATAATTTTTATGTATAATCGTGTTACATTTTTGTCTTAGTTAAGAAAGTAAGAATATTGAGTTGAGATTGTTCATTATGCTGCTACTAAGTTTGCAACTACAATTATAACTTTAAAAAGTGTTTATTATCATAAACAAGTACATCAAAATTTAATGTCAAGTAAACATTTGTCAAGTCCTCAGTTATCACAAAATGCGAAAGGAAAAAATTGTTTATCTTATTAATTTGGATGATAAATTTTGGGATTGTTTGCTTAATTGTTGTGAAGATTATGGCTCCCTTTATAAGATTGTTGCTAATTTTTACTCAGGTGAGAAACTGTCTTTGAGGTATATATATGATTGTATGTATAAAGTTTGCAAAATAATTATGGATATTTTTAAAGGGGAGAAGAAATTGTATAAGCCTTATGCAGCTATTCTTGACCAGGGATGGGACAAACATCTTATTGTTCGTTTGCAAACCAAACTATTAATTTTACATCAAAAACTGCAAGTATATGAGTCGTTACTTAAAGTTAAAAACAGATATCGTCCCACAGAGAATGATGTTAGACACCACTCAATTTAGGTTAAGCTTTGTTTAAGAAAGCGATTTCAAAAGATTAAAAACTGAAAATTAAATGAAAATTAATTAAACTATCAATGAACACCCAATTAAGGCAAAGTGTAGTAATTTGATGGCCAAGGTTTAAAATTAGGAGTTACTCTATCCCCATTTTGCTTTCCTCTTTATGTTCTTGATCCAATTATGCTTGACCCATTATTTTCTAATATTTAAGTACCTTCTCTCAAGGCGTAATTAGCTGACCCTAATTGAATGGATTAGAATTAGTTATGCTATCTCTAGACTTACCAACTTTTCCTGATCCTTCATCAGGATTTTAAGCACTTCTATAGGTGATTTTTAATAAAAAACTAAGATCTCTCTTCAACTATTTGGAAAAACCTGAATATTTATTAGATCTGTTGGGAGCTAACTCTCGTTACACTACCCAACTCAAATAACCACACTCACCCTCTTGGTCTATTGTATGGTATAAGCACAATAAATATCACAAAACATCTTTCATTGCATCAAAAATAACAAGAGGTCCACAAATAGTTCAAGAACAACTCCTACAAAGTGTTTAGCTATTCATATTCATGAACAATCCAACAAAGTCCATGTTTTTCACACTAAAAGTTATAAAAAGAAAAGAATAAAAATTGAGTAATGTCAAAGACTCCAAAAAGCTGGAAAAACTCTGAAGCTTGATGTTGTCACCACTTTCCAAGATGGATTATGTGTTTCCCTCTTTGGCTAGCCTTCAAAAGACTGACTTTTTCTATTTTTGGTGTGGTCTGTTGATGGATGGAGGCTTCTAGGGTTTAGAGCCTTTTTATATGTCAAAGGGAGGGTCAAACCACTTAAAAGCTTGTGTTTAACCTGATTTTGACAAGTTCCGCCTGTCACCCTCATGCACAAACATGATACTGACATAGAGGTAGTCGTCTATAGTTGCACGATCGTGTGCAAGCACGATCGTGATAGAGAGGTAGTCATCTGCAGTTGCACGATCGTGTGCAAGCACAGTCTCGCATTGCTGTCTGACAGCTTTCTACACTCTTCACTCTATTAGCCATAACTTCCTCTTCAGACCTCCGATTGACTTGAAATTTGAACTGCAAGCTCCTTACGCATTGTCCTTCCTCTAAACCAGATTTCATTATCATCTGAATTCTTTAAGTTTGCCCAGTGGTGCCATCAAATCACCTGTACCCCACCACAACTGCAAATCTGATACCTACATAATTCATCAACAAGGTGCATAAATCCATCCTAAAAAAAAGCTCAAAACTACCCTCAAACTCTAGATAATGTAAAGAAACAACTAAACACTTGAAAGATCAAGAAAAGATGCAAGCGATGCTAAAGATAAAATAAAGTAGACTTAAAACACACAAAGAAGAATTTAAAACACATGAAAACACATTAGAAACATAACCTAAAAACACACTTATCAACTTCCCCACACTTAAACCTTTGCTTGTCCTCAAGAAAAATAAAACACAACCAATTCATTCTATCAATTCCTCATCACAAAGATTAAGAGCATGCAATCTTTCAAACTTCAACCACTCGAATGTCCAATTATTACACACATCATAACTAGTTTTTATCGGCATACATAAACAAACTCAAGTTATGACACTATCGATCAAGGGCAAGCATAGACTCAATATGGATCTTCCTCATAGAATTCACTCATTTCATTCAAGTGTTTAAGGTTAGTGTTTTACTCAAGACTCCCTATAGGAAAGTACACTACCATAGGCTTGCAAATACACCAATTCTACTACACAGTGATTACATGCACAAATAGATCAAAAGGACTTTGCTAAAGGTTGTAATGAGGCTAGGGTTTAATGTATGTAAAAAAGGGTTTAAGGGCTCATCATAAGCACTCATAGAATACTATGCAAAGGGACAAAAAATTATTTCTGAGACATGTAAATGGATATAACTAACTACTCCACACTTATTATTGCTACTATATGTTATTCTTTTCCTTTTTCCTTTGTTTTGAACAAAAATAAAGAAATACAAACTAACATTAGTAGCTAGATGTAATGTTCTCTAAAAGTAGAAGTACAAAGAAAGACACTCAAAGCGTCTCAGAAAAAAATTGTAGTCAAAAATCCCAAACTAATGCAAACTTAACACTC
Organism: Erythroxylum coriaceum; assembly: GCA_026874005.2. Classification (NCBI taxonomy): domain Eukaryota; kingdom Viridiplantae; phylum Streptophyta; class Magnoliopsida; order Malpighiales; family Erythroxylaceae; genus Erythroxylum; species Erythroxylum coriaceum. The sequence goes on from JANQAP020000172.1 coordinate 6,139,506, forward strand.
TATTAAACTTGTGATAGGGTAGGCTAATGAGGTTTAAGGTTTAAAATGAGGTGTTTTCTATAAACAAAAAAGTCTAAGGCTCAAAGGGATTTACAAGGGACAATGACATAGGTTGGTCATTTAAGTCAAGGGCTAAAAGAACGAGAGCCTTAATCACTTCTCTTTGGCATACATCTAGTAGATTTAAATTGGTTCAGGACAAGTTCTAGGGTACTACCTATGGGAGTACCATACAATCAAGGAAATGATATGACTATGGAATAGATTCATATAGGCTCAACTCCTCACTTAGGCTCAAATGAAAATCCATCATGTTTCTACACATCACCTAATCACTCAAATATCAATTTCTGAGTAAGCCTATGTAACCAACTACTCAAGCCAATCTACATGGTTCACCTTCTATCTAAGTGGCCTAATTCAATCTTCAAGCATGTGACTCAATCCTATTCCGACTACTATGATAGAATCTCAAGGCAACAACTTCTATCTCAAAGATTCAAATGCAGGGAAAATGATAAACCTAGAACTAGCAACCTAATATGCAACCTACAAGACATGCCAAAATTCAATGAAAACACAAACATCAAATAATTAGCTACTTAGCTACCAAGCTACCTTCGAACACTTGAAGGACACGTTGTCCTCAATGTGCGATGAGATAACTACAAACAAAGAACACAATTACTAAGGCTAAAAACCATAACACAAAATAAGTACCAATGCAATAATCACAAAAGAACTAGAAACAAACAAACAAACAAACAAATACAAAAAAAAATAAAAACAACAAAAGAGGGAGTTTAAAAAACTTATAGAGAGGGTGGAGGTGAAAGGGTTGGAGATGGCATGTGGAGTCCTTGCATCTCCCAAGACTTGTGGATTTTCTTTTTTAGGTACCGCTATTGGTGGGCTATTAGTTGCATTTGCTCATTCATTTGGTTGAGCTACTACTATGTCTTTCTATTGTTGTCAACCAGGAGTGTGTATACTCTCTCCCAACCTGTTGGCCCCTCTAATTCCTCACTTGATTCATATGAGTCCAGAGAAAGTCTGGAACTTGAAGCTCCATTTGAAAACCTGTGCTTGCTTGCAGTGCATGTCCAAGATTCTTGGAGCTCCATATTGTGGTGCAGTAGTATCTCCGCATGTCTTAAGTACAATGCATCAAAATACTCACAAGAAATAGGGGTTAGTCTAGTAAGATCAATCTTAAAATGCTGAGCCTAAATACCCCATTCCTATGGATGTTCCCTTTCTTGCCACAGATTGGATCAAAGATTGACAAAAATAAGAGAACATGTTAGGCTTCATCTTTTCATCTACGCTCCATAATAAAAAAAACTCCCTAGTGGAGCATTTGTTGCTTTGAGTTTTGGAAAACACAGCATAACACATGAATTTGTGCAAAAGCAACCACTCAAGATTAAGAATGTGAGCATTCGATGCATTGTGAGCATTAAAATTAGGCAAGTCAGTTAAATACTTCCAATAAATGGTAGATGAGAAGTCTTAATGGTGATCTTCTACCTGTGGCTTAGAAAAACCAAAGAGTTGGTGTGACAACTTGTCATCCAAGCTATGAGCCTAGCCTCGTAGTCTAAACTAGAATTTATTAGGTTTACTAGATTCAAACCTCAAAGAAGTGAAAAACTCAAGTGTTAGTTCACGAAAAATAGGGTAATCCATATGCATATATTGTTCCTAATTACCTTTCCTACATAATTTCAACAATTTATCCTTCAACCCTATTTCTTCTAGCAGATTAAAATCTAAATATCGTGTTGTATGAATGATTCTAGTTTTTAGAACAGCATACCTATCACGTTCTTCCTTGGAATAAATGGGAAAAGCGACATCATAATCAACTGCAATGTCTGCAGCATGTCAGCCTTCCACCTAAGTTAGGATGGGTTCGATAGATTTTTCGCAAAAAGTCTTAGTTCTTAGAGGCAAAATGGCGTGAAAACCCGCAAAAATCACAAAAGAAACATGATAAGTTTCAAGAAGGAACACACTAAGCCCCTAGAGAGAAAAACCTATGAAAATGGAGGGAAGGAGGGGAAAAAAAACAAAAACAACACAAATATGCACAAAACTAAAGGTTTTGATTAAAAACCTGAGTAAACTTACAAAATTTGGTGGAAACTTGGAAGAGAATGAGCAAACTTTCATGAAGAGAGGTTGTGGGTGCCGAAATTGGAGAGAGTGGAGCGTAGGAAAGAGAATAATAAACGGGAGGTGTGTTTTTAAGGTTTTTTAAATAGTGGGTGGGCGAGATCTACTACTCGCCCTACACGATCGTGCACCCCTAGTGAGTGAAGGGTTCTTTCACGATCGTGCTAGTGCACGATCATGCACCCCTTATAAGTGAAGTGCCAGTGCATGATCGTGAAAGGGGGTGTCCCTCAAACTTGTTCTAATTCACTCCAAATGGTTCCCAACTTAGTTCTAAGTCACTCCAAACTTGCAAATTCAAATTTTAACATAAAAAGCTACAATCAAACTCAAGAAAACAACAATTAAACTCAAGAAAAGACAAGATTAAAGCAAGAAACAACTTGAAAACCAAGCAGTAACAACTTAAACAACTTGAGAACTAAGCATAACATGCTTCATTTAAGGTCATGATCTTGAACAAAGTTCAATTTAATGAAAAAGAGTAAGGGAAAGATAAGAAATCACTTCCCTTTCATGAGAGAGAACTCCTCCAATGTAAAGCTTTCATCGATTTCCATTGACCTTAAAGGCTTCACCCTTGGTGTTCTCCAATTCTATTGCTCCACGATCAAATACTTGAAGTACCTTAAAAGGTCCACTCCACCTTGACTTGAGCTTTCCGGGAAATAGGTGAAGTCTTGAATTGTATAGAAGCACTAAATCCCCACTCTTAAACTCCTTCTCCTTGATGTGAGCATCATGCCACTTTTTAACTTTCTCCTTATATAACTTGGCATTTTCATAAGCATCAAATCTCAACTCTTCCAATTCATCAATTTGCAACAGCCTCTTCTCGCCTGCAAGTTTCCAATCCATGTTCAATTTCTTTATTGCCCAATAAGCCCTATGCTCCAACTCCAAGGGTAAATGGCAAGCCTTACCATATAAAAGTCTATAAGGAGTAGTACCTATAGGTGTCTTGAAAGTAGTAGTGTGTCATCCAACTTCAAGCCCCAGCTCTTTCTTAAGGTGCTCACTACTTTCTTTAAAATCTTCTTCAACTCTCGATTTACCACCTCCACTTGGCCATTATTTTATGGATGATATGGGGTAGCCACTCTATGGTGAACATTATACTTCCTCAAAAGAACTTCAAATGGCTTATTACAAAAATGACTACCCCCGTCACTTATAATTGCCCTTGGCACCCCAAATCGAGTGAATATCCTCTTGATGAAATGTTGAACCACCTTACCATCATTTGTTGGAGTAGCCATTGCTTTAACCCACTTAAAAACATAATCCACTCTAACTAAGATATACTTGTTACCTAGGGAGGATGGGAATGGTCCCATGAAATCCAAGCCCCACACATCAAATATCTCCACCTCCATGATGTTTAAAAGTGGCATCTCATCCCTCTTTGATATATTGCCCACTCACTGGCACATATCACACTTCAGCACAAAATTTTGAGCATCCTTAAACAAGGTTGGCCAGTAGAATCCACTCTCCAAGACTCGAGCAACTGTCTTATTTACTCCATAGTGCCCTGCATAAATAGAACTATGACATTGCATCAACACTTCAGGTGTCTCATCATCAGGGACAAACCTACGAATCACACTGCCAACACAAATCTTATACAGTATGGGTTCATCCCAAATGTAGAGAGAACATTGGAATAAGAAATGTTTCCTTTATTGATAAGAAAGATTAGAGGGAAGAACACCACCTGAGAGATAATTTGCAATATCTGCAAACCAAGGA
>JANQAP020000172.1:6143535-6170799 GCA_026874005.2 Erythroxylum coriaceum
GTTTCCTTTATTGATAAGAAAGATTAGAGGGAAGAACACCACCTGAGAGATAATTTGCAATATCTGCAAACCAAGGAAGAAAGGGGTTTTCTACCATTATTAAGGATTCATCAGGGAAGCGCTCCTCAATTTCCTCTTCTTCTTCTTTATGTTCCCCTTCAAGTCTTAAGAGGTGGTCTACTACAATGTTTTCTGCTCCTTTCTTGTCTTTAATCTCAAGGTTGAACTCTTGGAGTAGAAGTACCCATATGATAATCCTAGCCTTGGCATTCTTCTTTGCAAAGAGATAACGCAGTGTCATATGATTTGTAAAGATAATAACATGTGAACTCTATTGCCCATAACTTCCTCTCCAGACCTCCGATTGACTTGAAATTTGAACTGCAAGCTCCTCACAGATTGTCCTTCCTCTCCACTAGATTTCATTGTCATCTAAATTCTCTAAGTCTGCCCAGTGGTGCCATTAAATCATCTGTACCACATCCACAGCTGCAAATCTAATACCTTCACAATTCATTAACAAAGTGCATCAATCCATCCTTAAAAAAAACTCCAAAACTACCCTCAAACACTAGATAATGTAAAGAAATAACTAAACAGTTCAAAGATCAAGAAAAGATGCTAAAGATCAAATAAACTAGAACTAAAACACACAAAGAAGCACTTACAACACATGAAAACATACTAGAAACATAACCTAAAAACACACTTATCACTTACTAAAAAGATCTACTTAGTAGCTTACTTTCTCAAACCTTGTTACTTATATAATGGAGAAGTATGTATAGATGTTGATATTATAGGTATCTTTCTTATGTGATTATGTATGAAGATATATTCTCTAGTGAAAAACAATTTAAGGCAACAAATAAAATTAAATTATATTGTGATGATTTAGGGAGTTTTCCTCGATCATCTACAAAGAGAGAATTTATGATAAAAAATGTATCTAGATAAGTTTTTATACTTGTAGGGTCTGTTTGTTTCCATTTTTATTTTTGATTTTCTATTTTTGATTTTAAATTTAGTAAAAACTTGTTTGTTTAAGTTTTTGATTTATATTTTTGGTTTTGATTTCATTCAGTTTCAAAATTTATGAGAACCATAAAAAGTAGATTTTGTTTTTTATTTTCTATATTCTGATTTATTATCAACTAAATATATATAATTTAATTATTTAATATATTAACTATGAATAGTATAATTTTATAATTAAATTAAATAAATATAATTAGATTTAAAAATATCTTAAAATATATTAATTTCAAATAAAATTTGGTTTAATAATTAAAATATGTTTTAAATAAATATTAATTTATAAATAAAAATTAATTTTTAATTATTTATTTTAATAAAATAAAATAATTTTTATTAATAATTTGTTAAAAATATTATGTAAGAGATTAAAATAAAATTTTTTAATTAAAAATAATTTATCTTTAAGTTTTATCTAATGTATAATTATTATCAGTGATAAAAAATAACTACAATGACATTAACATCCTAACAAAATTTTGTTTTATTTAAAAGAAAAACTGAAATTGAAAGTAGAAAATGAAAACTAAAAATCACAACAAAAATAAAAAATGGAACTAAATGACCTATTATTTTTCATTTATTAATAATATATTTTTATTTTATTTTATTAATTTAAAATATAGATGAGTATATTATTTAGTAAAAGTGCTCCAACATTGATAAAACTTACTATTAGATCACTCAGTTAAACGATTTTTGAATCAGAATGTGAACATCATTTGAGTTTTTAAAAACTTATCTATATAAAGAAACAAATTTGTTTGGAACATCAAAGATCATCTTATTTACATTACTTATAATCAGAGGATGATAAACAGTTTTTTAAATTTTATTTTTAATAATTATACTTTCTATTATTAATTATATAGTTTCTCTATTATGTATTTAGAGTCTTAGTAAAAAGAGAACATATGATCTACTTAATATTTGATCATACCAATTTTTTTTAAGAAGAAGAATAATCACATGACCTTGATTTTTGTGAAGAAAATGCAATTTTCATGATGAGAGAATTAAGAACATCTGCTGATGGATGGTTAATATCTTGTTTTACAAATATTAAAAAATATAATCTATTATAATAAAAAATAATTTGATACAGTACTGATTTGTAATTTATTAAAATGTAGTAAAAGATGTTGATGCATATACTTTGGATGAAAGTATGGTTTATATGTCTTTAAATAGTGTTGGAGAATTTAAAATTTTTGACGTTGATACGATATAACCTATTTCAGAAATATAATTATAAGATTTAATTTTACTTTAAAATATTAGAATTATTATAAATTGATAATAAATTGATGTATTTTTATTTTAATAAATTGTTCCATTTTTATATTATATTTATACTTATTCTTAAAATTTTTATTTCTTATTTACTATATACCAAATTTAGATAGTCTAATACCAATACCTCTTTTCTTACTGATTTAATTTCTAGTTAGAGTTTTAAAACATTGATTAGCATAGAATTTTACATATTTATAGTTTATGATAAATTTGAATGATCTTACAAATCAAAAGGTTAAATAAAAAATAAGGTCGAGTATAAAATTCAACTGTTTAAAATCACAATCATTAAAGTTTTATGAATTTTTATATGATATTTAGACTCTTCAACTCTAAATAATTTTTATGATTGAATCATTTAAGTTTTATGAAATTAGCTTAAATACTTGTAAAAAATAAAAGGTTTAAGCATTAGTAATACATTATTAATTAATAAGTATATGAATCATGCATGAGTTAATCTAGTAAGTCCATCCATCTTCTACATGCATGCATGCTTCGTGCCCATATAAAAGGTTTAGTTATTCTAAAAGGGTAAGTCCAATTAAGATGAGATCTAACAGTTTAAAAAGATAGAGTGTAGTTATCCCACATCTTAACCACTATCAGAGGGAGCCTCATCCACACTCTATAACCCTAAACATAGTCCTACACCCTATATCCACCATTAAATGAACAATCCACAACACGCAATCCTATACCTCAAGCCCACAACACATAACTACCATCAAAGGCAGCCTTATCCATACTATGTAACTGATAACTAATAAATGATACTTAACATCTTATGGAAACTGCTACTATTATTTTCTTAACCTTCTTAATTGGTTAAGGAAACTTTTTTGATGGAATGCCTATAAGAATCTTTGGTACTTGTAACTTTATAATTGTATTCTGGGTTGAGTGTAGAATCTATATGCACCCATTTCACATATTAGATGTAGTTGGTGTATTCGATGGCTCTCTATGTAGTGCTATACATGGTTCTTTGGTAACCTTTAGTTTAATTAAGGAAACGACAAAAATAAGTCTACTAGATTTGGTAAAAAAAGAAGAAATTTATAATATTGTAGTCACTTATGTTTATTTTAGCTTATTGATCTTATAATATGCCAGTTTTAACAATTCTCATTCTTTACATTTCTGTCTAGCTTCTTGGCCTATAGTAGGTATTTGGTTCATTGCTTTAGGTACACTATGGCTTTCAAAATAAATAGCCTATAATAGGTACTTGTTAATTTCTTTGTAATTGAAAGTCAAGGTCATATAGTTAATACCTAGGTTATATTATTAACAGCGCTAACCTTGCTATGGAAGTTACAAATGAATGTAATACTTATAATTTGCATTTAGACCTAATAATAGTTGAAATCTCCATTTAAAAATGGATAATACTTTAACCTTAGTGTGTATGAGTTTTTTAGTCACTATTAATTAGGTTTAATAGTCCAATCTTGGATACCTATAATGGAATATATGGCTCTTTTAAGCATGTACACTATTATATAGAACTTATGGACTTGTATGGAATAACTAATGTCGTAAAATGCAAAGTATTCTTTTTTAGCCAGCTAGACACATCACGATCATAGTTCCATACTCTGCTCCCTATCTTAAAAGCTACTTTCCAAAATTTATTTAAAAAGCTTATATCACATGTTATGAGAAACAAATGAAGGCTTTGGGACTCCACTATTGAGTAAGTTTTATATCTAATAATACAACTCTCAATATACCGCAATTATACGGATCGTATCTTTTGATATAAGAGGTTTTCGTTTCCACGAAGATTAGGTAAGAGTTAACAATTTGAACTTAATTTTGTCTAAGGTATTCTAACTTTGATTTGAATTAAATTGAGATAATATAAATTAAAACAAGTGAGCTGCGAATAGAAACTAGGGTTTGATCAAGGTTAAATATTTAGGAACTATCTTTTTTACTTTGTTTCCTTTACTGTTGATGATTTAATTTATATATTTGATCCCAGATTTCCTAAGTTATTGATTACTCTTTCTCAAGATCCAATTAATTAACCCTAACTAAATTTGAAATTTCTAGATTTGTAATCTCTCAATTCATAAAACTATCCCTAATGTCTTCAATTAGATCTAAAGTTATCTAATAGATAATCAATTTAATAACCAAAATCTCTCTTTAATTAATCATTAATTTGATAATTTTGGGTCTATTAAATTTCCAACTCTTGTTGTACAATCTAACATTAATTACTTTTGGTTCACTCTCTCAATTTGTTGTCAAATTTATGCCTAAACAATTATCACAAACATGTAATTATATATTGAAATCAACAATGAATAAAGTCACAAAATAAATCTAGAATAATTCCTAATCTAAGTTTAGAACTTATAGACGTGTTTAACATCAAGAAAATTAGATTATACATCATGAATAATGAAAGAAACTAAACGGACAAGAGAAAAAATTATTTGACGCCTTGATCTAGAATGCTGGAATTTCCTAATGCTTTTCTTGATCTCTCTAATTTGATTCACTTTTGATGTTAGCTAGTGTATTGTTTTGTGTTTTTTCCTATTCTTAAAAAATTATTAAGGTTTTTAAAATTCTTTCTAGGATTTTTCCACTTAATTTGGTTCCAAAAATAGCCCTGAAATGTCAAAAGACTAAAAAGAACTCGCGCATCTTCGCTTAGCATGATCGTAGCACCTTCAAGCTTCCTCCATATTCTTCATTCTTCAATTTCCTGATTTTTGACACTCACAAACACATCAAACATCTCTTAAAACATAAAATTAAGATCCAATTCTTGCTCTAAACCAAACAAACACTTAGAGTACAAACAAACATTAACAATAACATAATTCTAAGCCTATACACATGATAATCTTCGAAGAAATACTTAAAATCACACTTAAACATCTAGCAAAACATAATACAATCTACACCTATCCACTTCTCCATACTTAAACCTTTGTTTGTCCTCAAGCAAAACTAAACACAAACAAAAAAAACATATAAATACATAAAATCACACAATCATGCAATAATATAATAATTATATAATGGCATCAAATCTTATGAAATTAACTTAACCTCAAACACCAATCACTCAAAAAGTGCCAATACACTAATTTATTCCTTTTATGTTTAAATTCTTTGATTTGAATATTCATATGAATCAAAATATTAAAACCCTATTCATAAACTTATGGCACTTGTAAGCATGCATTTATTATTATTGATCAATAAAAAAGGCAAACTATCATTAAGTAACCTTTCAAAAAAATTCTTGCTATTATTAAAAGATCGGTAGGTTTAATTTATTATATCACCATTTTTCTTAATTTTCTTTAACGATAACTTAGTATTTTGACATGAGGGCAAACACCTTATCGTGAATATCCCTAGTTACTTAACTAGATCATGTTATTTATTTAGCTTGGTCGAAGTGTCATTCTAGCCTTTTTAGATGAAGACAAACATTTTGTCGTGAATGGCCCCGATTACCCAGCTATATCACAACTCTCAACAGGTTACCTACTCCATTATTAACACAATTTTCTTAAAAAGGGCTAGCAGAATAGTTTTTTAATTTAATTTTTTATCCTACCTTATTTCTTCATTGTCAATCATTCTCACAAAAGGTACTGATAATGCTAACCAATTAATTTACTATAATTATAAATGTATACAAACAAAAGTCATAATATGAAAGAATAGGTGCCATATACTAATTAACAAGCATATTCATCCCAAAGATACTTAAAACACAAAATTCACAAGTTACTATGCCTTTACAATTTAAATGACCATGTTCAAAGGTAAACTAATTCCATTCAATTCTTGCCATTAACACATTCACATAAAGCACACATCACAATGTCAACCTAATTAAAAACTATACAATTGTAAAATTCACATACAAATTTAAAAGTCACACACACATAATACGCAATTGCATATACATCTCTACACTTGAACAACAAATTTTCCTCAATGTGGAAAATAAAACATTATAAATAAAGATAAATAATAACAAAGAAAAAGTTTAGAGCAAGAATACTTATGGTTTTTCGGTAGTGATTGTGTGGGCGATGAATTTGGAGATACTCTATGTGATAAAATTCCAGCAATTTACTCCTTTCAAAATAAACATAAAAAGTAGAAATAACAGAGTACTAACAAAATAAATTGAAAATAAAAAATAAAAAATCCTAAGTTATGTGTTGCCTCCCAAGTAGCGCTTAGTTAAAATCATTAGCTTGATATGCTCTTCAAGTTTATGCTTAATCTGGGTCTATTATGAGTAGCTTGTGTCCACCTATTTCATCCAATTTAGTTTTGTAGCTTTTAAATCAGCTACATGTTACAATATAATAAGAAGGAAAAATTGATCAAATTAAGAAAGTAACTAAGTTCAGTAATGTCCTTTTTATTAAAAAAATTGTTAATGAAAAAAGGGATAATGAAGCTCCTTGAATCTTTGGTAAAATCCAACAGTTTGTCCTTTAAAAATGTGATATGCTCCTCTTCTTTTGCAGTCACCCTCATTCCCTATTCTGCTTCCACTTTTGGAACAGAGACTTCCTTATATTTTTCAAGCTCTATGTCCTCTATCATCTATTCCTCTTCCTTTTAATTTAAAGATTTGACTGCATCAATTCTCATAAATGAGTTGCCCTTTTCTAGATTCTTTAATACCTTATTTATATTGAATTCCACTAATTCATCAGTAATATGAAGGATGAGATTGTGTTCATAGACATCTACCATATCTTTTCCAATGCTCATAAAGGGTCTACCAAGAATTAGTGGACAAGTTTGATCCTTTTCAAAGTTTAGCACAACGAAATCTATAGGGATGATAAACTTATACACTTTTATAGACACATCCTCCATCACACCAAATGGTTTCTTTATCGATTGATCTGCTAATTAAATAAGCATAGAAGTTGGCTCCACGTTGCCTAGCCTAAGTTTTTTAAAAAGTGATAAAGGCATAAGCTTAATACTCACATCTAAGTCATATAAGTATTTAGAAAATTCTAAATTACCAACTAGGGCATAGTAACACTCCCTAGATCTATCAACTGTAAGGGCAAGTGGTTGGTAATTATGGAGCTATAACTTTCCATCATGGAGATTGTTTGATTATCATCCCAATTTTGGTTGTTTGATAAGATGTCTAAGAAGTTTCACATACTTAGGTATGCTCTCCAAAGCTTTCACAAAGGGCAAAGTAATTTGCAATTTCTTCAGCTTTTCTTTGAATGTTATAAATTATATATCTAATTTGTTCTTTTGAAGCCTTTGTGGGAATGGTATTTTTGGTGGATATGGAGGAGGAGAAACGTAGGGAGGATCCGTATTCTTATCTTCATCCTTTTTCTTCTTTTCTTGGTCTTTTACAAGGTGGGGTTCAACTAATTTTTTATGTTAGTTTTGCTTGCTCTTTTCCACTCGTAAATGTGATAGCCTTAAATTGCTCTCTTGGATTTACTTTCATATTGCTCGGAAAACTTCCCATATTTTTCATAGGAAATGCATTCGCAAGCTGACCCATTTAAACCTCTAGATTGTGAATAGAAAAGGTATGATTCTTCACTACTTGCTCAAATTTTCCTTCCATACTCGTGACCTTGTCGATTAACTCATCTAATTTTGAATATCATGAACTAGGCTTGTCTTGCTAAAATCTTGGTAGGTCTTGATTTCTCATATGAGCCCCTACATTATTAGACCAAAAGAAGTTCAAGTGGTTTTGCCTTCCAGTATTGTATGTTTCTAAATAAGGATGTTACTTCCCTAATCATATTATGCACCCATAAAGTTGAATTGCTATATGTTATTATTTTCCACTAGGAAACAATCAGTTGTGATATGGTTGTCTTCTCTACATAGCTCATATCTATGTTAAATTGCTTTAAGTAGAGAGAAAAGGTGGCCATTAGGTTGTTCAATTCCTGGGTTAGGTTGACGATCTCAACCTGTAGTGTTGTCATTGAATGTACAACAATCATTCCTTTTGGATCCGAGAAGGTTGACTACTGTCTATTTCATTTCGATGTCCAAAGTTAACTATTTTTCTCCATGTCTTCTAACAAATCATATGCCGTGTGCAATAGTGGTCTTTTAATTCCTTGGGAATGGGCATCAAACCCTGGCCTTATGAAGTCCATAAGGGTCCTCTGCTATTCGTGATTTATTTCTTCCACCATTGTTCTTTCTATCTCTTCTTAGCGTTTAACTCTTCGAATTCCTCATTTTTACAAATTTTCCTTTTTTTTTCCTAGAATTGGGTGCCTCAATCAAATAAAAAAGGGTAACAATTCCTTAAATCAAAGGAATTCAAATTCTCTTAATGCTAAAATTCTTAGCAACGGTGTCAAAACTTATTGAGCAAGTTTTATATCTAATAATAAAACTCTTAGGAGGTAGTTGGTTTACATGGGATAATGTGAATGAATACAGTGAGAAATGAGAATTAATATAATCATTATAATTATGATGGTTGATTAGGATGAAGGAATGGTTACCATTACTATTAATAGTGATTGGTTTGTTGAAAATATTGAGAAATAAAAATTTGTTAAAAATTTGTTTTACATCAAAATTTAATATATACGAATTAATTATATTTATTATTAATATATTCTAATTAATTATATTTAATTAATTATATTGTTTTACTAAAAAGGAAAAAATAAAAATTTGTTAAAATTTTATTTTACATCAAATTTTAATATATTCTAATTAATTATATTTAATTTTAGTATATTCTAATTAATGATATTTAATTAATTATATTGTTTTGCTCAAAAAGACAAAAAATAAAATCAATTAAATTTTTATATCAAATTTTAATATATTATAATTAATTATATTGTTTTGCTATAAAATAAAAATTAATTAAAATTTTGTTTTACATCAAATTTTAATATATTCTAATTAATGATATTTAATTAATTATATTGTTTTGCTAAAAAAGGGAAAATTAAAAAATTGTTAAATTTTTTAATCAAAATTTAATATATTCTAATTAATTATATCTAATATCATCATCACCATCATCACCTAGTCTGAAATCTCGCATTAAAGCGGGGTTTAAGGAGGTCTGATAGTACGCAGCCTTACCCCTACAGAGTAGAGAGGCTGTTTCTGGTAGACCCACATGCTAATGTGACAACGAAAAAGTGAAGTAGGTTAAAAGAGTAGAAGTGCAAATAATAAGCTAAAAGATTAGAAAAATAAAATAAAATAATTAAATACATAAATCAAATAAAAGAACCAAAGAAGATACTTGAGATGAAGCTCAGATCTGTTAATACCTAAAACATTGCAGAGTACAACTCTTCATGTCTCTAGTTGTGTTAGGTGTCTTTGTTCCGTAGCCCTAAGAGTGTGGCAATTCTACGGTACCAGATTGCCTCGCGGGACCTTCCCCATATATCCGAGCTGAGATGCCAAGTAGTATGACAGAAAGACTTATATGTGACTCGCAATGATAGAAAGACTTGTCTATGACTTGCAACTAGAACAGACAGATTGGACACTGGGTCAGATTACGACCAAATTCGTGCGAACTTCACAGAAAATGGCTCCCAATAACTTACTCAACTGTTTTGGAGCAACTTTAAAGGATATCCTTTACCCGTATCCTAGCATGCCAGAATTTTCTATTTCTGGCCAATTCCTCAGTAAGGGCCAACTCTGACATATCTCTCTTGATCACTTCCCTCCAGTTCTTGTATGGCCTCCCTTTTCTTCTCTTGTGCTCATATGCCCAAACCACCTAAGCCTGGTCTCTCTCAACTTGTTGACAATACTAACCACCTGTAGTCTGTCTCTCACTACATGATTTTGGACCTTATCTCTCCTGATAATGTCACACATCTACCAAAGCATACGCATCTCTGCTACCAACAACTGTCTCGTATGTCGACATTTGGTGGGTTAACATTCCGCCCTATATAATATAGTAGGCCGAATCACCATTCTATAAAATTTCCCTTTAAGCTTTAAGGGAATCTTTTTATCACATAAGACTCCTAATGCACTTCGCCATCTGACCCACCCTGATCTGATACGATGGACTATATCAGCATCTAGATTACCATCACTCTGAATGATGGACCTGAGGTATTTAAAACTTGATTTTTGTGGTATTACGTCAGTACTAATTGCTACCGCCACCTCATGGGCCATCTGACTTCTCGAAAAGTTACATTTTAAATACTCCGTCTTGGTTCTGCTCATTTTAAAACCTTTCGACTCTAACGTTTCTCTCCAACATTTTAACTTGGAGTTGACCCCCTCTCTGGTCTCATCCACGAGGACAATATCGTCAGCAAATAACATACACCAAGGTACCTCTCCTTAGATATGTTTGGTAAGCTCATCTAACACTAATGCGAACAGGAAAGGGCTTAAGGCTGAGCCTTAATGTAGACCAATGCCAATAGAAAACGTTTCTGTGTCGCCTCCTATCATCCTTATGCTGGTCATTGATCCTTCATACATATCTTTAATTACGCAGATATATGTCATAGGGATTTCCTTTGCCTCCAAACACCTTTATAAGATTACTCTAGGAACCCTATCATAAGCCTTCTCCAAATCAATAAAAACTATATGTAAATTCCTTTGTCGTTCCCTGTAGCATTCCATTAGCCTACGGAGGAGATGTATCGCTTCTGTCGTAGACCTACCAGGCATAAATCCAAATTGGTTAGCTGATATAGAAGTCGCTCTTCGAACTCTTTTCAATTATCTTCTCCCATAGCTTTATAGTGTGACTTATTGATTTGATGCCTCTATAATTATGACAATCTTAGATGTCCCCTTTTGCCTTATATAAAGGGATCAACCTACTCAATCTCCATTCATCCGGCATTCTGGATGACTCTAGGGTCACATTAAAAAGCTGCACTAACCTCTCCATTCTGATAACTCCTATTCTCTTCCATACCTCTATTGGGATCTTATCCGACCTTATTGTCCTTCTGCACCCCATCTCCCTAAAAAATTTTGTAATTTCTCTCATTGTGACCCTTTCATATTGGGACTAGTTATGAAAATATTCCGATATGGGGGGTTCGCCTATCTCTATGTTGTCCGAGATGCCTTCATTATAAAGGCCAAAAAAGTATCTTTGCTATCTACTCTCGAAGGCATGAGCTTTTGTGAGTACTTGTCCTACTTCCTCTCGTATACAACAGACTTGGTTAAAATCTCTCGTCTTATGTGCCCTATCTTATGCCAACTTGAAAATTTTTTATGCTCCCCTGTACGTATCCAGATTCCTATAAAATGCTTCTCCTTTAGCCACTAAAATTGTCTTCTTTGCCCTCCATTTTACCAATTTGTACCTCACTCTATTAGTACCCCACTCTGCCTCTGTTGTACTAGCTAAAAGGTCTCTGTATGCTCTCTTTTTCTGCTTCACCATCCCCTGAACCTCTTTTGACCACCACCAAGATTCCATCCACCCACCCCTTTGCCCTTTAGAGACTCCTAGGAGTTTTCTGGCAGTTTCTCTCACTACGGGAGCTACTCCCTCCCACATCCGATTAGCATCTCCTCTCACGGATCATGCGACTTCATACTGGATTCGATTCATAAATTGTCTAACCATGTCCCCTTTTAGATCCCACCATCTAATTTTATGGCATCGTTGAGTAATTGATGTGACCTCCATCCCTTAATTTCAAGATCCAAAACCAACAATTTATGTTAGGTTGTTAAGCAAGCAGCCGGAAGCACTTTGCAATCCTTACACCATGTTCTGGCTCTCTTCCTGACAAGGAAATAATCAATTTGTGTCTTGGTCATGCTTCTCTAAAACATCACCAAGTGCGCCTCATTTTTCTTAAAAAAGGAATTAACAATCACTAACTGAAACGCTATGGCCATGTCTAAGACAACCTTTCCACTTTCATTTCTATTACCGTACCTAAAGCCTCAATGAGTCCCTAAATATCTGTCAGAAATAGCCCCTATATGGCCATTAAAATCAGCTCCTAAGATAACCTAGTCAGTAATAGGTATATGTTGAATTACTCCATCCAGCACTGCCCAGAATAGACGTTTTAGTTGTTCATCTAGACCAGCTTGCGGAGCATATGCACAAACTAAATTGAGAACACCATTGCTAATAATTACCTTTGCCACTATAATTCTATCACTAATCCTTGTGATCCCCACCACTTGGTTGATAAGTTCCTTGACCACTAGGATACCAACCCCATTCTGCCTCCGTGGACCTCCTGAGTACTATAATTTGAATCCCCCTATCTCCTTTGCTTTAGCTCCCGACCACTTAGTCTCCTGAATGCAGGCTATTTGTATCTGGTACTTATCTAGAATCTCTACTAATTCTAAAGACTTCCCCATAAGGGTCCCGACGTTCCACGAACCTATTCTAATTCTGTCATCATCTTTTTTATTCTTACATGTTGCATGCATCGAGAAGCTAGCTCGTGTCCCATTTGCGCAATTAAAAGCCATCCCTCTTAACTCGCTACCCCCACACTATCCATTGTTACTATCCTAAAAAGCACTTGAGTTTAAATAAAAATAAAAATAAAAATAATAAAAATAAAAAATAAAAAATAAAAATAAATGACAAATATATGCAGAAGAATACGCTACGGTCCAATAAAAAGCAGTATTAAAAATGACCTATGCTTGTCAAAGGAGGATTAACAGAAGAGGCAAGCAAGTGAAAGAGGATACTACGTCAGTGAATGTGTGATTACTGAATTAGTGAGGGTAAGATTGTAGTGAGAGAGATTTTTGTAAAAGACTGATAAAACTTATCATAAAAATTCAAATTGCTCAGAGTAAACGTCTTGTCTTATATTGGCAGTAGCAGGAGAAAAAAGGCTAATACCAACAGCTTAAAAGACACTGACAACTGCAGTAGACTTGTCAGGAAGCTCAAGAAATGCAATGGAGAAGACGATGGGCAAAAACTCTACGACAATCTAAGAACAATTATCTAAATCAATACAAGAACTCACGCATCTTCTTTCCTGCCAACGGTCCTATAAGGGGGTTTGAACAGGAGTTCCCCGAGCTAGAGCTTTAGTCAAAACACCTATTCTGCTCATTGCTTAGTTGAGGAAAAAGATAAACCTCAGTCCAGTTTTCCAGATGAACAAAGAAAAGGTCAAGGAAATGAGAGATTGAGAAACAAACATGGTTGGTCAAGGCTGCCAACCTTAACTACTAATTGTAACCACACTGAAAACTTATAAAGGATTATTTAAACAACAATGCATAATAAAACAAAGATCGCAATGGCAGACATGAATAAAACATCCGTAACTACAAGGATGGCTGGAACTGCCATCCCTCACTGCCACAGACATGAAGAAAACACTACCTGGTGAATGTTAAAAAAAAGTTAAAAAAAGAGAAAGATAAAAGCGTCATACCTGGTGAATGGATTCCAGTCCAAAGAGATGCAACTTGTCCTACCTAACATCAAAGTAGATTTACGTGAATATGAGTAGACACATACCTACAAACGAAGTAGAGTCAGGAGGAGAAATCGAAGTCAGTGCAGTGGAGGAGACAGGAGAGTAAACAAAGTGTGTGCTTATACGGAGCATTTCGTGGACAAGGAGGTGGGCGTCCTGACACAAACTGAATTGCAAGAATGAAGAAACGAAAAGAAAAAAATGAAAAAATGACATACCAAAAGCCATAAGAGCAGCAAGGGTGAACATCTCTCCTTTAGCCACATTCAGATATCGGGTTACAGAATGTGAAAAAAAATGAACAGAAGGCAAAGATCAAGTACACCCTCTATTTCCTGAACGAGGTCTTGAGGAGTTGACGTATTGGCGATGGAATTCGCGAAAAGCTCCCAAGCATTGGCGATGTTGCCATTATTTACCATAAAAGAAAGCTCAAATTTTTATATTTAGTACATTCTAATTAATTATATTTAGAATATATTTAATTTTAATTAATTATATTTAATATATTTTAATTAATTATATTATTTTACTAAAAAAAAGGAAGGAATGACTTTCATTCCTCACATATTTGGGGGGTATAGAGTAATCCCCAAAACTTAGATATTAAAATATTGTTCATACAATGATAATATATAATCAACAGACATTCTACATTCCCATAACCATTGATTTCTTCCAAACCTATGAACCAAGCACCCCCTTGATATACTACAAGTATACAGATCGTATCTTATAGTATAAGAGGTTATCGTTCCTATGAGGATTAGTAAGAGTTAACAATTTAAACCTAACTTTATATAAGTTATTCATAAATTGATTTGAATTAAATTTAAATAATAGAAATTAAAACAAATAAATAAAACAAAGCAAATAATCAAATAACAAGGGAACCGCTAATAAAAACTAGGGTTTGATCAAGGTTGAATACTCAGGAAGTAGTCTTTCTTTATTTTGTTTCCTTTACAATTTTTTAGTCAATTTATGTGCTTGATCTTGCATTTCTTAAAGTATTGATTACTCTCCTTAAAATCTAATCAATTAACCCTAGTGGAATTCAAAATTTCCAGATTTGAATCTCTTTATTCACAAAACTATCCCTAATGTCTTCAGTTAGATCTGAAGCTATCTAATAGATAATCAATTTCCCAACTAAGATCTCTCTTCGATTAATTGTTAATTTGATAATTATGGGTCTATTAAATTGCTAGCTCTCATTGTACAATCTAACACTAATTACTTTTGACTCACCCTCTCAATTTATTATTAAGTTTATGCATGAACAATTGTCACAAACATATAATTATGTATTGAAATTGACAATGAATAATGTCACAAAATAAATCTAAAATAATTCATAATCTGAGTTTAAAACTCCATAGACATTTTTAACATCAAGAAAATGAGATTACACATTAACAATAATGAAAGAAAATAAAAGGAAAAAAAATTTGTTTGACGTCTTAATCTGGAATGTTGAAATTTCCTGATGCTCTTTTTAATCTCTCCACTTTGATTCACTTTTTGATGTTGGCTACTGTGTTTTTTTTTCTTGTTCTTAGATAGTTCTTGAGGCTTCTAAGGTTTCCCCATTTAATTTGGTTCCAAAAATAGCCCCAAAATGTCAAACGATTAGAAAAATAGTGCCTAGAAATCCTCTGTCACGATTGTGACTTTGGAGCACAATTGTGCTTCACTTGGTTCAACATCTGTCACGATCATATTCAATTGTGCATGATCATGACACCTTTAAGCTTCCTCCATCTTATTCTTTCTTCTATTTCCTAATTTCCAACACTCACAAACATATCAAACACCTTTTAAAACATAAAATTAAGATCCAATTCTTGCTCTAAACCAAACAAACACTTAGAATACATACAAACATTAAAAATAACATAATTCTAAGCCTATACAGATGATAATGATCTAAGAAATACTTCAAAACACACTTAAACATCTAGCAAAAAAAATAGAATGTACACCTATCATCTACCTATATTATATCAATTACCTAAAGGAGGAAGATAGTCTAAGGGATTATCTTTAGCACTTATAATTTTAAATCCACCCAAATATGCAATCTCCATTCATGTATGGTAGTAGTAGGCTTGCTAAATGAATTCAAGCCCTACCAACCCCTATAGAACTCAATTTTAAAAAGTGACCTTAAAGTTTTAGGAAGGTGTAGAATAGTCTGAAAAATACATAAACATGTGATAGTGATAATAAAATGTATCTTTAACATAATCTTTGAGAGAATTATGCATGTACTTTAATGTTCTATAAGATTTGGTACTTAAAAAGACTTATGTTTTGTTATAGGTCTTATTTTACCCCTTTAATTGAAAAGGAATGAATTTGGAGAAGATTCAAATTAATTTGGAGAAATTTTGGTAGATTTGAAAAAGGACTCAAAACATGGTAGCAACATGGTCACATACGGACTCCTATGTTCAAACTTGTCCTATTATATTCCTAGAAAATATTTTTACCTAAATAGCACGAGTATGCACCCTTGTTCTAGTTGTGTTCAAAATGAGAGCATTCAATTTATCTAAATGTGCACCACTTAAAAGTTTGCTTGTCCTTAAGCAAAAACAAAAACATAAGTAAACAAACCAAACTTAAAAAAACACAAGTCCATTCACACAACATGCAATAATGAGAAAATGGAATCAATTTAGCCACAAACATTAATCATTCAAATTGTCCCAACATACTAACCTATGAATTTTATGGTTAAGCACTTTGAATTGAATATACATATTAATCAAAACATTAACCTCATGTTCATTCACTTATAGCACTTGTGCACATACAGTTAATATTAATAATCAATCAAAACAATGCAATTATCAATAAGTATCTCTTCATGGAAATTTTTGCTATTTTCAAATATCAATAGGTTTTATTTATTGAAACATCATTTTTTTTAAAAATTCATTAATGTTAACATAGTCTTTTGACACGATGACAAACATCTTGTTATGAATGTCCCCTAGTTACTCAACTAGGCCACATTTTTATTATTTAGTTTAATTGGAATGTCATTCTAACCTTTTGACATAAAGACAAACATTTTGTTGTTAATGCCCCTAGTTACTCAGCTATATCACATTCTCAACTAGCTACCAGCTCTATTCTTAACCCAATTTTTTCAAAAAAGGGCCAAAAGAATAGTAATTTATTTCACATAATTTCTTTTTAGTCAATCATCCTTATGAAAGGTTGCTAATGATTCTAACTCATTCAATTAACTTATAAACATATACAACAAATTTCCTAAAGTGATCAAAAAGAATGTCATATCTTAGTTATCATGCATATTCAACCAAAGGTATTTAAAACATAAAATTCACAAGTCAATATGCTTTTACAATATAAATGACCATGTTTGAAGCTAATCTACTTCCATCAAATTCTTGCCATTGACACATTGAAACAATTCAAACATATGCAACAAAATGTTCACACAATGTTAACCTAGTCAAAAACTAAGACAATATAATATGCAAAATTCATATACATATTACATGGTAATGCAAAAACTCCCCACACTTAGACAACACATTGTACTTAACGTGATAAAAACAAACAACATATAAATAAAAATAAAAATGACAAGAAATAACATAAAGAAAAGGTTAAGAGTAGGAAACTACTTATGGAAATCGAGGTGGTGACGGTGTTGGTGAAGGAATTTGAACTCCTTAAATAGCAAAATACTTATAAATCTTCTTGATATCACATTGCTGTTATTGTTGTTCACACCTCATCTCCTTTAGAAGTTTGTTGTTATTAGAGACAAAATTGAAAACCTTCTCCCACCTCCCTCTTCATCATCTTCTGTGTCTTCACTTGTTGAGACCTCAATTTGTTACTGTAGTGGTGCAGAACTCGAACTAGCTTGTCCTTTCTTATGTTTAATATGAGTTTTGGAACAGACATCTTGGAGTGCCATATGATCGACTGCTAAAATTTCAGCTTACGTTAAATGAGTATTATTTAAAAACTTAGGAAAATTAATTTTTATTCCTTCAACATCAATACCATAGTACACAGCAATATATCATAAGTCAAGAAAAGTACTTTTATTTTTTTAGAGCAATAACTATTTATTGAAAAATATGGGTGATTGTGCAAACTTTTACATTATTACAGATACACCACAAAATGAATAATTCTTTAACAGAACATTTGGTACTTTTCAATTTAACGAAAATAGTTTGGCATGTAAACTTATGTAAGAGTGACATTATTATGAGCATTTTGAACATTAAAGTTATCGAACCCCATTAAATTTTTCTAGTACCTCTTAGCATAAAAATCATCGTGTTTTTTAGTTATGGTTGACTGAAAATCCACCAATTTTGGCTAAAACATCATAATTCAAATGATATGGTTGACCATGCAATCAAAACCAAAATTCAGTCAAATCTTGTAGTGCAAATTATTTGGTAGTATAAAATTCAAGGGTTAATTCTTTATACACAATATAATCAAACGTAATAAATTTGTCTCGTTGAATTTTATAACTTAAATTCTCATCCTTGTCTTTTAACCCTAGATTGTCTAAAATGGCAATCAAAATATCTAGAAGCACTAATAACCATATAGCGAAGAGTTTGGAATCAGTTACATTTATGTAACACCCCACTCCCATCATATGCATACATGTATGCCCTTCAGATGTACGTGCACATGCCCGACAGAAATGGCGTGCTAACTTATTCACCTTCACATATTGCATGGCATCATAAATTAAAATCATAAATAACACAATGTCTAAAACCCAAAATTTCCTCATTTCATTTTATAAACCTTAATTTACAATGTAGCATTATATCCATCATCCATGTTTATACAATATCAACCTATCAGAGTCCACAGCTCTATTTACAAAATATGCTACATACATGAGGAATTAATAAAAAAAATAAGACTAATCCTTCAGTCTCAGCTGACCGACCTTTGAGCTATAACTTTTATTCAAAAGTTGTACAAGATCTATTCTAAACAGTCTTAGAAGCTAAGTCGTTGCTCTCTCGAACATGAAAATGTCAACGTTTGCAATTTGATTGAGTTTTTCGAACTTAGTTGATTAACCATCCTCGATAGTTCACTCTTGTCATACAACACAACAATTCATGTTATCATATAATTCACATCATCTCAATCATCATCATGTAATATCACGAAACACTTTATTCACAATTGTCACATTTCAAAATCCATACAATTTATCATTGCATTGCGATCATGCAGAACATATTCATCGATAAGGTTTCACACATTTCATATAATAAAAGCCCTCAAAACATCGCAATCGTTCATTTTGTTCATATCATATGTGTATGCAATGTTTATGAGACTCAAAATCATTTATTACGTTATTGTGACTGAAGGCCTTTTTCACTGTCCCGTATATGTTGTAGATACTAGGCTCATTCATACTGTCCCTTATCCGTTGGGGATACATGGCTTATTATACACATTGAGCCATAGACTCTTACCACAGATGTCTGAGCTTTAAACTCTTTTTCACTGATGACTCTGCTCACAACTACCTTTATATTTCATGCATTCTTGGAATGAAATGCATATCGCATAGTCAATGATTATGCTCAGTCATTCACATTCACTTTCACTTTCCAATTCACATTCATCATCAGACTTTTAGTCTAGCATTCAATATATAAATTGAGAACACATGTAGTCAATCACATTCACATTCAAGGAACACTTCCAATACAGTCTTGAATATTAAACTCCTCGAACAATTAATTGTCTGGAATCAGTGCACATACATCACATACTAATTCAATTCAAAATTTAACAAACAATTAAGGTGGGACCATCTTAGGTTACTCACAATTGCTCCCTCTAACTTATTACCTTGAAGTCCTAGCAATGTCTGGAAGTGGTCGCTCAACGTGCTCTTCTATATGCAATCACATACATTTTCACATTACTACGTTGCACATTCAGAATAATAAGCACATCTATAAATGTATCATGTATTATGTATGTTCAATGACAAATTCTCAGGTATATTTCTTTGATATAATTTAGAAACAATTTACAACTCCTTCCAAACATTCTTTACTCCAAAATACACTTTACTCACCTTAAACCTTTCATTCAACATCAACTAAATTTAATGACCAAATTGATTGCATGTAACTCTCAAGCCTCTACTCATTTAATTCAACTTTACCTACCTCATTCAAAATGCATCAAACAAACTTATCACATATTTAGCCAACTATTTCTAGATTTTCTCAGGTAGATTTGGGTCAGATTTGTATGGCCATTTTGAACTAGAAAATGAAGTTTTGAGATAATAATTTCTTCCAATAAAATATTCTTCTATGTCTTAAATTTCAAACGAAATAAAAATCAATCAATTTGGTTCTTGATTCCATGAGTTATGCTTAAAATACAACGGATTGTGCACGTTCAAACTTTTGGCTAGTGCATGATTAAAGAATTAGTGCACTCCAACTTGTAAAACTCATATATCTCAATTCAGATATCCAAAAATTACAAACTTTATACCAATAGAAAGCTAAGAGAATAAGTTACAACCTTTATGAAGAAAACTTTGTCTGATTCAGCTAACATCAATACAGTTTATTCAATCAAATTAGGACACAATTTCTATCAAAGGTAGTGCTGCAGCCTATGCCAGAACTCAACTTCAAGCTAAATTTCAAGACCCGTAAGGATAGAATTCAAATTCAATTCCTTCATAAAAATTGTAGCCATATGTCGCTAGGTTATCCTAAATTAAAATCCATCTAATTTGGATATCTACAGATCAATATATTTCCAAAATACAGATGCATGTTCAACTTCATTTCATTTCTCTTCCACATCACAATATACCCAAAAACAAGACATTTATATATCCATTTTTCTCATCTACGTTTCACATATACTTAACTCCATTTAACACTTTTAATCAATCTCTATCTATCATTAAAACATTGCTATTAAAGCACATCATGAAAAACTATCATTTACTTACTTGCTTAACTCAAAACTTCTTCAAAAATCACTTAACCTAGCTTCTCCAAGGCTTACACGATCTTCATCATTTAAGGAGAAATATGTTAGGTTTTATAGTAACAAGATGATGATGATCGAATCTTGTTGAAGTATTAGGTTGTTGGATGATAGCAACTTCAAAATGGTGTTGGTGAGAGTTTCGTATATGGAGAGAAAAGAATGAAGAAGATGAGACTGTTTAATACAAATGAAAGACAAAAATAAAGATGTCTTGTAAGGTGTTAAAATTGCGAGTTTTAAAAGGCTTGGTGAGTGTCATGACCACTTGATTAACCAATAAATATCTTCTAAATTTGTACCCAATGTCATTAAATCTCTAGTCCATTTGTCCCATAATGTATAATCCAATTGTCTCTTAATTTTCTATGACATTTCTCATTAAATCTTAATGTCACTTATCCATAATTTCTACTGCCAATTGAAATTTATTTCTACTGCCATTTATCAATTGTTCAGCCACTTGGCATTGTGTCCTAGTCCAAAAATACCACAAATTTTAGAAAATTTCCTAAAATTCTCCAAAAATTCTAAATCAATACTTATACACGCCAATTCAATTTTTAATATATAAAAACCACAATTCATACCAAAAATCACTTTCATAAATCCATTATACCTGGAAAATGTCAATGATGCATGTACAATTATTTTAATGAGTGTCAATATTATTCACGTGTATGAGTATGCCATATGATGCATAAAATGTACTTCTAAATTTTCAATAAACTCTTATGAAAAGAATCCTAGGGTCCTAACCCTGATCATGGGAAAATAGGATGTTACAATTCTCGCCTCCTTAAGAAATTTCATCCTCGAAATTCTTACCTGGTTGATGAAACAGGTGGGGATGTTGCTTTCTCATATGCTCTTTTGTTTCCCAAGTTGCTTCCTCACTCGAGTGATTTTTCTACAGGACTTTCATTAATGGAATTATCCGATTCCTCAACTGTTTTGTCTAATATCCCACTATCTTGACTTGCTCCTCATCATAACTCAGATTACTAGCAACTTCAATCTCTTGAGCTGATAATACATGTGTTGGATCCTATCTATATCTCCTGAGCATACTCACGTGGAATACATTATGTATCTGAGACATCTCAGTTGGTAAGACTAATCTGTACATAAGTGGTCCTATCCTCTCAAGAATTTTGTAAGGACCAATATACCTAGGGCTCAACTTACCCTTCTTTCTAAATCTCAACACTCCTCGCCAAGGTGAAACTCTCAAAAGCACTTTGTCACCTACACTGTATTCCATATCCCTTCGGTGATGATCCACATAGCTCTTTTGTCTATCTTGAGCTGCTTTTATTCTACTTCCGATGAGTTTTAGCTTGTCTACAGTATCCTGTATTAGTTCTCGTCCTTCTATCATAACCTTCTTCATCCCAGTACAGAGGTGAGTGACATTTCCTACTATACAACTCCTCATACGATGCCATTCCGATACTACTATGGTAGTGGTTGTTGTAGGCAAATTCAATCAAGGCTATATACTGATCCTAAGTTCCTTGGAACTCCAATATATATGCTCTGAGCATATCTTCTACAGTCCTAAATGTCCTCTCACTCTGTCCATCTGTTTGAGGATGAAATGCAGTACCAAAGTTTAATTTTGTACCTATAGCTAAGTGTAGACTCTTCCAAAATCTCGAAGAAAATCTAGGATCCTTGTCTGATACTATAGACGCTGGTACCCCATGTAGTCTAATTACCTCATTCACATAACTCTGAGCCAACTGGTCTAGTATTCTCTCTCACTGGTAAGAAATGGGCTAACTTAGTCAATCGGTCCACTACAACCCATATAGCATCATTTTGCCTCGAAGTTTTAGGCAATCCCATAATGAAATCCATTGTGATTCATTCCCATTTCCACTTTTGAATAGGCAACGAATGAAGCTTCCCAACTGGAGCCTGATGCTCAGCTTTAATCTGCTGACAAATCAAACACTTTGCTACATAATCTGCTACTTGCTTCTTCATTCCTGGCTACTAGAAATGTTGCTTTAACGTATTATACATCTTAGTGGTACCAGGATGTCATAGCATAAGCTGCTATATGTGCCTCCTCTAGAATTTCTCTCCTCATATTATCAATGTCAGGTACACATAGCCTCTTCTTTAACCACAGTGTCTCATCTCTTAGCTCAAACTCGAAATTTGGATTCATTTTCAACTTCCCTATAAGCTTTACCATTTTGGGATCTTTACTCTAAACTTTTCTTATTTTATCATGCAACATCAACCTCAGTCTCAGTGTGGCTATCAATGCCTCATTCTGATCTAAATCTAACTCCATATTTAATGCTCTCAATTGAATTAAGCTCAGTAACCTCGATAACTGAATCTGAGCTACACTGCTATTCGACTTTCTACTCAATACATCTATCAACACATTAGCTTTTCTTGGATGATACTCATTCGTGCAGTCATAATCCTTTAACAACTCAATCCATCTTCTCTGTCTTATGTTCAACTCCTTCTAACTCAGCAGATACCTCAAGCTCTTATGATCAGTGTATATTTGGAATGTCTCTCCATATAAATAATGTCTCCATATCTTTATAGCAAAGACGATTGCTGCAAGCTCTAAATCATGTACCGGATAGTTTATCTCGTGAGACCTTAATTGTCTTGATGCGTAAGCTATCACCTTGCCATACTGCATCAACATACATCCTAATCCGTGATGCGAAGCATCACTGTATATTATATAACCACCAGTTCCTGATGGAATAGTCAACACCGGTGCTGTAGTCAACTGATGTTTCGGTTCCTCAAAACTTCTCTGACACTCATCATTCCATCTGAAAACCACATTCTTCCTCAGAAGTTTAGTCAGAGAGGCTGAGATCAAAGAATATTCCTCGACAAACCTCCGATAATATCTGACTAATCCTAAGAAACTCCATATTTCAGACACATTCTTCAGAGACTCCAGTTTCATTACTGCCTCTATCTTCATTGGATCAACTTAAATACCTTGCCCATTTACTATATGACCCAAAAATACTATTTGACTCAGCCAAAACTCACATTTACTGAATTTGGCATATAGTCATTTCTCCCTCATAATCTATAGTATCACCATCAAGTGCTCAGCATGCTCTTCTCTATTCTTTGAATACACCAAAATGTCAATGATAAACACTATCAAAAAGTGATCTAGATAGGGCTGAAATACCTTATTCATCAATGCCACAAATGCAATTGGGGCATTATTCAACCTAAATGGCATTACTAAAAACTCATAATGTCCATACCTACTCCTGAAAGCACTCTTTGGTACATCAATCTCTGCTATCTTTAGCTGATAATACCCAAACCTAAAATCCAACTTAGTAAACACCTGAGCTTCCTGTAATTGGTCAAACAAATTGTCTATTTTAGGCAATGGGTGCTTGTTCTTCATTGTGACTCAATTCAATTTCCTATAAGCGATGCACAGTCTCTACGTTCTATCCTTCTTCTTAACAAATAAGACTGAAGCTCCCTAGGGTGACACACTAGGTCTAATAAATCCCTTATCTAACAACTCCTGTAACTGAGTCTTCAACTCCTTCAGTTCCACAGGTGCCATTCTATATGGGGGAATAGATATAGGAGCAGTACCTGGAACTAGATCAATTGTGAACTTTATTTCCCGATCTGTAGGTAAGCGAGGTAGCTCTACAGGAAACACATCCAGAAATTCCCTAACCATAAGAATGTCCTGCATATCCTGCTTAGTTCCGGTATTAATGATGTGGGTCAAATAAGCCTCACATCCTCCTTGCATCAACCTCAAGGCACTCATAAATGAAATTAGCCTGGCTGGCACAACTTGGCTAATTCCTCTGAACACTGCTCTCAGCTAATTAGGAGGTTCAAATAGTACCTCCTTAGTATAACAATTCATGATGGCCCTATAAGGAGTGAGCCAATCCATGCCTAGAATAACATCTATTTCCTTTAGCGGTAACACAATCAAGTCTGCCTGCAACTCTGCCTGATCAATTCGAATCAAACACCTCTTGCAGACTTCCCCTATCACGGTGGTACTACCTATCGGTGTACTCACCTCTAATCCATATCTCAATAACTCTCTATCACAATGCAATCTAGATGCCATATGTGGTGCGATAAAGGAATGCATAGATCCAGGATCTAGCACTGTATAAACCTCAAATGTAAAGTTTAGTAACACACCTGTAATGACATCCGGAGACTCTTGAGCCTCTTGTCTTATCATGGCATAAACTCAGGCCTGAGACTGTGGTTGGTTGCTCCATACCTCAATCCTGACAGTAGGACTCCCAGAACTCATTCTGCCTCTGCCATGGCCTCTCTGTCTAGATCCACTGACTCAGCTCTGCTGAACTATAGTTTCTGTTGCCACACTTCCTCTCCTACCAGACTTTGCTCTAAACACAACAGAATAGTCTCTAATTTGATGATCAAATGAGCCGCATCGAAGGTAGGCTCCTGTCAACTTCCAACATTCACCACTGTGCTTCTTCCCATAATGCTCACGAGTCAACAATTGACTCGATACTGCACCTCTGATATTGCCAGACTGAACAAAACTACCTCTCTGTCTAAACCTCGATTGTTTTGATCCAGTCGGTGGTCTGAAAACTCGATTCTAATGCTTATTGAACCTTCTACCAGAACAGCCTTAAGATTCACTGGGCTTCTTCTTTCTAGAATCTGATCTATACTCAGACTGCCTGTCTTTTAACAATTGCTCGATTAGGATCTAGACAGCATGTAATTCTGTAAAATCACACAGGCTAGAAATGGCTAACCTCGTCCGAATTTCCATGTTCAGTCTGTCTTCAAATCTCCTGTACTTGTCTTCCTCAGTAGGAATCAAGGCAGTAGCATATCCCATCATCTCATTGAACTTAACCTCATACTCTGCCACAAACAAACTGCCCTGCTTCAGATCCAGAAATTCCTTCATCTTTCTGTCCATGTAAATTTTGGGCATATAATTCTCCTTGAAGACTCTCAAGAAGTCTTCCTATATCAAACTACAAGACCTCATGGTACTGTATAGAATAGTTTTCCACCACTGGCAAGCTGGGCCTTACAATAGAGAAATTACATAGTCGAACCTCTCGTCCAACTCACAATCGATCTGGTCAAAGACTCTCTTTGTTCTCTCTAGCCATCCCTTGGCCTCTATAGGGTCTGTACTTTCGTAGAAATCCATAGCCCCTTGCTTTGGCAGTTTATCATATCTCCTTTCCCTTCTCTCGGGAATTTTTAGAGGCATTCCCTTAGGTCGAGACTTAGACAACTCTCTACTAGCTCTTTCTAATCCTAGGTTAACTGATTATTCCATTTGATCATCTATGGCAGATGACCTACAATAAACAATAACTTCAATTACCATCCAAAATTCTTACAATATTTCATGCCTAACATTCCTACATATCCTTATGGATGCCAACCATGCTCTGATACCACCAACTATAACACCCCACTCCCATTTGATGCGTATACATATGCCCTTCAGATGTACGTGCACATGCCTGACAGAAATGACGTGCTAACTTATTCACTTTCACATATCGCATGGCATCATAAATTAAAATCATAAACAACACAATGTCTAAAGCCCAAAATTTTCTCATTTCATTTCATAAACCTTAATTTACAATATATTATTATATCCATCATCCATGTTTATATAATATCAACATATCAAAATCCACAGCTCTATTTACAAAATATGCTACAATTAACAAAAAAATAAGACTAATCCTTCAGTCTCAACTGATCGACCTTTGAGCTATAACTTCTATCAAAAAGTTGTACAAGATCTCTTCTAAGCAGTTTTAGAAGCTAAGTCGTCACTCTCTCGAACTTGAAAATGTCAACGTTACAATTTGGTTGAGTTTTATGAACTCAATTGAGTAACCATCCTCGATGGTTCACTCTTATCATGCAACACAACAATTCATGTTATCATATAATTCACATCATCTCAATTATCATCATGCATTATCACGAAACACTTTGTTCATAATTTTCACATTTCAAAATCTATACAATTTATCATTGCCTTGTGATCATACAGAACATATTCATCGATAAGCTTTCATACATTTCATACAATAAAAGTCCTCAAAACATCGCAATCTTTCATTTTGTTCATATCATATGTGTATGCAATGTTTATGAGACTCAAATTCATTTATTACGTTGTTGTGACTGAGGACCTTTTTCACTGTCCTGTATCTATTGTGGATACTGGGCTCATTCATACTGTCCCTTATCCATTGGAGATACAGGGCTCAATATACATATTGAGCCATAGGCTCTTACCACAGATGTCTGAGCTTTAAGCTCTTTTTCACTGGCGACTCCGATCACAACTACCTTTATATTTCATGCATTC
>JANQAP020000172.1:6177704-6189787 GCA_026874005.2 Erythroxylum coriaceum
TGGAAATATGTTTAAAGCTAACATGACCTAGCTTTTTGTGCCAAATCAGTTTCTCATCATCTTTTGATATAAAACATAAAATATTTTGACTTTTCAAATCGTTTAAGTTGATTTTATAGAGATTATTTCATCTCTTGGCAAAAAAGAATATAGAACCGTCTTTGTTTTTGACTATAAAAGAATTTTGATTAAAGGATACTTTAAAACCAGAATCACATAATTGACTTGTACTGATTAGATTATGCTTTAAACCATTAACTAGTAGAACATTATCAATAGACGAAAGAGAATCTTTACCAATTTTGTCGATCCTAATTATTTTGCCCTGCTTGTTGTCTCTAAAAGTTATTAATCCTCCTTGATTATGTTGAAGGTCTAGGAATATAGACCTTCTGCCCATCATATGTCGCGAGCAGCTACTGTCCAAATACCATTGGTGGTGGTTGCTTCTTCCAAGTAAAGAGATCTGTAAGATAAATTATATCCTTTTGAGGTACCCATATTTTCTTGGGTCCTTTGGGATTTGTCTTATAATTTTTCTTTGAATTATAAGAATATTGTTTCTTTTTCTTAGCAACAAAATTCCTATCATGAACACACTTCTTATTATTAAAGCCTAAACCGCTTTTATCATTTGGATATCTATAACTTCCAATCATGTCATTTATCCTTTTTGTACTTTTTGTAAATTTCGATAGACTATTAATCTTTTGTTGTAACTGATTAATTTCCTCAAATCTATCTACAGTTACTTTCTTTTTCATATCGTCTACTTGTTTCTTGAGGCAGACATTTTCTTCTTCTAAAAGTTTTGTGTTCTTTATATTTTCAACAAGTTTCTTTTTCAATAGCCTATATTGTTTCAAAATAACATGTGAATCTTCTAACAATTCTAAATAGGCATCCTGAAGATCATCAAAGTTAGAAATTACCTCATCATTGCTTTCCCCTTTAGCTACTAAGCATATATTTGCTTGTTCTGATGTTTCTGAGTCAGATTCAGATTCAGTCGAATCCAAATCTTCCCATGTTGTCATCATGCTCTTTTTGTTTTCTTGACTCTTCTTTTGTTTTCTTTTGAGCAACGGACATTCAAACTTGTAATGTCCTAGTTTATTACACTCATAGCAGATGATAGAACTTTTCTCATTCTTCGAATCATCTTTGTTATTCTTTTTGAAAGAGAAGTCTTTATTTCCCCTTGATTTCTTTTTCCACATCCTTCTATTATTTCTTGAAATGAAAGATAGCTCATCTTCATCTTCACTTGAATCTTAATCAGATTCACTAGTATCATCATTCTTGATTTCTTCAATCTTTAATGCTTTTGAAGATGTACTTCTATTTTTCTGCATCTTCTGACCAGCCTTCAATGCAATAGATTTATCCCTTCTGGGTTTATCTTTAGCATCAAGCTATACTTCATGATTTTTCAGCGAACCAAGCAATTCGTCTAGCTTCAGTTGGTTTAAATCCTTGGCCTCTTATATTGCTGTTACTTTAGGTCTCCATCTTTTTGGAAGACTTTTGAGAATCTTTCTGACATGATCTTGGCTATCCTAGATTCTTCCCAGAGCTTTAAGTCCATTAGTGATTATTTGAAATCATCCAAACATTTGATCAATAAACTCATCGTCTTTCATTTTGAATAACTCATACTGATGAACAAGAATACTAATCTTGGATTCTTTCACCTGGTTTGTGCCTTCATGTGCAATGGCTAATGTGTCCCACATTTCCTTTGCAGATTTGCATCCACAAACCTTATCATATTCACTTCTGCTTAGAGCACAACTTAAAAAGAATTTGGCCTTTGAGTTTAATTGAAAGCGAGCTTTCTGATCAACCGACCATTGGTCACAAGAGATGCTTTTTCCTTCGTTGGCTGTTGGGATGTATGAACCATTTTCAATGATATCCCAAAGATCAATGTGTGTGGATTCTATGGAGAGCCGTATCTTGTCCTTCCAATAATGATAATCTTTACCATTGAAAGCATGTGGTCTTGAGATCGCGGCACCCTCTGCTATGAAAACATATGATTCAGCCATGGATCTTTATCCTCACTTTGTAAGAGTGTTTCTTGGAAGCCTTGCTCTAATACCAACTAAAGTAAATCACTTGTTAATATAGAAATCACGTATAATATGTAAAATACACAAGAAGGGGGGGTTGAATTTTGTTAAATCATCTATGATATGAATCTTTAAAAACTTCTTGATTTTTTTGACAAATTCAGATGATTACAAGTTTAAATAATGCACTTGATTTGATGAGTAAAGAAATAGCAAAACTTAGTATCTCTTCTTCTAACAACAAGAAAATTAAAAAAGTAAGAGTTAGAGAATATGACACTGCGATTTATACTGGTTCACCCTTAACTTTGGGCTACGTCTAGTCCTCAGAGTTTGTCTGAGATTTCACTATCTCCTTCAATGTTACAAGTATTATTTCTACATTTTTAGAGCCTCTTCAGGTCTCTTTCACAAAGTATTCTTTATCTGCTTCCTTAGCCTCTTTAGGCTCTAGCCTTACTTTCTCTCGAAAAGATACTATTTGAGTTTTCACACTTACGTTACAGATGTATTTTCTCTCTCTCTTTCTTTCTTTCTTTCTTTTCTCTCAGAATATTTTTCATAGCATAAGCACTTGAGCACAGAATTTCTCTAAGTATTTTTGTACATGCAAAATTCTTATTGAAGTCTACGACTACAACTAATATTTAGAGCCTAAGTCTCCAACGGTCTTCTTGAGAAATCTGTTTGTGGAGTCTTATAAAGTCTGTTATTAGTTGAGTCTTGTAACCAACTCCAACTAACTGACGTTCTTAGCACATTCTTCAATTACATCGACTTGCTTAGATTCGTATGTTTTGTATGATGTCTTAGACTTGATCACTTCGTCTGATCCGTCTTATTAAGCTTTTACTTAAGTATTGTCTAGATTTAATGATTTGTGCAACTTATATTTATCTGTGCACTTAACAAATTCATCAAAATAGTTCACACACTTCTATTATTATTATTATTATTTTACTTTCATCAAATCAATAGAAGAATTAAAGTCTTCTTGACTTAACAGATATCATTCCTCAATTTAGTATTCTTATCTGGTCTGAATTATTTCAACAAAAACTTCTTTGCCACTTGTTCCCATGTTGTCAGTGAAAATCGTAGCATTGAATTCTAACATTTTTAGGCCTTTCCCCTTAAATAAAATGGGAATAATTGCAGTCTAATGGCATCATCATTACCTTCGTTGATTTGAAAAATATCGCAAATGTCCAAAAAATTAGAGATGTGCACATTTTGGTCTTTTTTTGTGAGTCCATCAAATTGAACTGACTATTGCACCATTTGGATGATACTAGGCTTTATCTCCAAGTTGTTGGCACTAAAAGTTGGTCTTACAATGTTGAACTCTACTCTAGTCAAGTTTGGTCTAGCATAGTCAAACATGGTCCTCGAATGGTCAACCATATTATGTGATTCTCCAGTGTCTAATTGATCACCTAAGTCTTCTATTTAATGATCTAGCTCAAACTCTCACAGTTGCGCTCTAGTAAGATTATTAAGTGTTGTTCTTTCGATTTTTGGATTTGTGCTATTTAAGCTCTCATAATTACTATGGGTCATAAACTGACCAAAATTCCAAATCTATAAGAAAAATAAAATTAATCAAATCAAATCAAATAAATTTAAAACAAAAATAAAACAGAAGAAAATAGGAATGGCTAGAGTAATAAAATGTAGGTTTTCCTAATATTACTATCCTCGACATTAGTGCTAAAAACTTGATTGGTGTTTTTTATACTAATATTAAAATTACTGCAAGTGAACGACATAGCTATAGCTAGCACAGAGAAGCCTGGATAGATCCCACGAAAACTATAGATACTAGTAATTACCCTTTTCTATTATCTAGCCTAAGAATAAGATTTTAGTTTTTAATTAAAATTAAAGCTAAACAAATAAACTGAATTAGGATAAAAATAATTATGAATATAGGACAAGTAAAATGTGAAGAAAATTCAATATCAATTAGCAGTGGTTAGGTGATGAATCCGCCTAAGAATCTTTGAATTATTGAGCTTTTATCATGCAATCATATTAAGTTTTTGACACCATTGCCAAGGATGGTAACATTAGGAAAGCCTCAATTCTATTAATCTAACCTTTTTTTTTACGTTTATTTTATTTTATTTTTATCTTGTTCATTTATTTATCTTTTAAAACTTCTCTATGTTAATGGTGTTTTTGTGGTTTATTATTAGGATTTGAGCCTGATCGCTATAACTACACAATGGAAGGATGGAGTAGTCAGTATTCTCATGACAGTTATGATATGTCATTGCAATATGTAATATCACCATAATGGAAAGAGATCCTAACATGTTTTTATAAGCTCAATCGAATTTCATGTTATGTTGCGACAATTGTCAAAGTAAACATTACAATCATGAATGTCAGGCACCAAATTACATGTGGAAGTAACCAAGCATGCACAACTGACCTCAAATTGCCTTGTACGAGAATATTATAATTTAGAGTGGAGCAATTCTTACGCTTATGGATTGAATGATTATGCTCTAGTTAAATATTTACAGCAATAAGCATTTCAAGTTAAGAAACCAACTCTGGAGGATATGGTTTTCAAGTTTGTTTAAGAATCAAACATGAGGCATTACAGAACAAAGGCTTATATACATAACATGGTGAATCGAGTTAGTCAATTGGTGAGAATATTATTTAACAGACTGCAGGGGAGTCTACCTAGTACTACTGAAATAGATCCTAACAATCATGGAATGACAATCACCTTTATGATTAGAAATGAGATTCCAAAAGTAGAGGACAAAGAAGAAGAGGAAGCCTTTATCCAGGAAGCAAAAGTAGAGAAGTGACAAGAGATAATTGAAGAAGAAGACGAGCCGGAAACCTTTGCCTAGGAAGAAGAAGTAGAGGGGTTAAAAGTGGTTGAGGAAGAACTAGAGGAGGAGCTAATTGAAGAATTTGCTAATGAATCATTGGTAGTTACCTTGAGTACGGAGGGTTCCACTTTGTACATGACAACTACTTATGCTAACTAAAGATTCAGGCAATTTTATTATCCCTTATTTTATTATGGTATTTGAAAAAGGCATTAATGAAGTCCACTGGAGTTATTAATTTAATAAGTTATGCCCTTATTATTATTTTGCAATAGGTGACATATTTACAGGCTACTAAATGGCCTTAGGGAGAAATGGGTGGAAGCAAGCCATTGATTATAGTCCCATAATGAAGGTAATGTGTGAGGTACATCGAGCAAATGATGTTAAACAAGTCTTTCATGGGAGGCAACCCATGAATTAGGATAGGTTTTTTTAATTTTATGTTATTTCTATTTTCATGTTTTGTATTTATTTTCTTTGGTGTTATTTTTATTTTTATTATTTTATCCCTTTTTCTTTATATTTTGCAAGGATGTTAGTATATCATATCGAATGGATAGTCCCAAAATCATGAAAATCATAATTAGAAAATCATATTACTCAAGGAAGTACCAAACTTCAGTTTCTCACTTTTTGTTTTTAAGCTTATATTGTGTACATTAGGGACAATGTATAATTTTAAGTGTGGGAAATGGGATTAAGATTTTCTCAAGTCATTATAATCGTTGTTATTAAATTTTATTAACTAACATCTTGAATTAGTTGAAATTAAATACTTCATTTCATTAATGATTATTTATTTGAATCAGTATGCAAAAGGATGATAGTTAGAATAAATTTGCTTTTATAAGTCATATTGTTAGTAATCATTGAAATAGTTAATTTGACTGAAAATTGCATATCATTTACACACATAATATAACCATTTTTGTGAGATTTTGAGCTCTAAGAGAAAATTTTCATTAAAATTTAAGCTCTTTTATTCTTTCATGTGTGTTATCATACATAGTTGAATAATTCTAGAACTTAATTTTATTATACATATTGAGACCATAGATTGTCAAATTAGAATCATTGAAGTGATAATGGCATTCAGAATCAACAATTGTTTAAGCCTATTACTTTAATATGTACTGTACCATATTTTATCACTTAGGAATAACCAGTTTTGAGGCTTAGCTTTTTTTCATTGATTATAACCACATTATTAACTTTTATTCTATTTTTCTTTGAATCCTTTTTATTATTTTACACCCTAAAGGTTATTTGCAATACTTGAATGCTTGAAACTTGAAATTTTGAAAGGTCTAATATTTTTTTAATTGTAGTACAAGATGAATGCTCAAAATTATATTGTCCCCAAAAATTTTTGCAAGCATAGAAAAAGAAGAAAAATGTGTATAGTACCAATGAATTTATAATAAAGGGACCTGTATATTGTGAACAAGTTTCTTGTAATGTTTTTCTTTGTAAATTTCCTTCAAATTTATCCCCTTTATATCATCCCAATCATACCTTACCTAAGCCCCATTACAATCTTATAAAGACTGTTTGATTTTTGTTTCTAGTTTACATACAAGTGGCAGAGATGTGATAATAATACAAGCATATGGTAAAAAGTTCTACTGTGACTTGATTTGAATGAAACCTTATTCAGAATGTAAGGTTTTATGCTTTTGATTTCAATAAGATTATTGACTTGATTACTATTAATATTGACTTATGAAATTGGTTTTAGGATAACTTGATTCTACTTGTATGTTAATTTGACCAATATGACATAATGATTTGGAGTATGGATGGACGGGTTGGGACTAATAAAGGATAGATGTTGTAAAGTTGATAATTTAGATTATGATTTGCTTGAGGATAAGCAAAAGCTTAAGTGCGGGATGTTTGATAGATGTATATTTGACTATAATTATACACCATATTTGATGTATTTTGCTTGATATTTTATAGTTTTGTTGTATATTTGGTACTTAATTTATTCCAAGTGCATTTATAGGTGATAATTGCCTTCATAGACAAAAAGCACAAGATTAGGGAGATTATGGTTGAATTTGATTAACAAAATAAAGTAAAACTAAACTATTAAAGATAAATCAAATCGAACAATACAAAATTGCTATAATTAATCAATGGGTTTCAAATCCAGTTCATAGTTCAATCTTAACCTTTTCACTAATATGCACAATCAATTGTCATTCATCCATAGATTATTAACCATAGATTAATAACCATCTATGTTAATCTCATTTTTCCCATAGGTTGTGTCTAATAAAAACAAGTTCTTTAATTTGGCCTACCTATAAGACAACCTATAATAAGCTCTCTAAATTTAGTGTGACAATCACATTACATTATAGGAAAACAGGTTAATCTAGGTAATAACCACATAAGATTGAGTTATTTAACCTATGTTATGTTATCCCTAATAATACGCAACGATTAGTTTACCACAAGTGAATTAGAGTTACAATGGTTACATATTGCAATCTTGATTCTAGCAGTGGGTTCATACATGAATAATCTATTTGGAATATTTAAGTCATTCATCCATAAATCCCAAAATATTAATCATAAAATAATATAATCAATTCCAAAAGAGAATTAAAAGCATCACTAGATTAATCAGCACTCAAATATGTTCATCGACCTCGATATCCCTTTTGAATTGGAAAGGTGAAGTTTAGCTCCTTATAGCTCTCTAAATGGAATGGAATCTACCTTTCTTTTTCATCTCTAACGTCTTCATATCTCATTTGACCTCTAAATACTCTTTTATACTAGAAATTAGGGTTGCATCAACATGCACGGTCAACTATATAGGTGCGGAAGTGATCATGTGTGTCTTTTTCCTAGAATTCATGAACATACACATTCACAGTGAGCTACATTGCCACTTACATGGTTGTGTAGCTCACTTACACAGCTATATAGGTTACAGAAGTGGCTGAAATGTTGTCTTTAAGTTCTTACATGTTTCCACTAACTTACATGATCCCATTCACAGCCATGTAAGTTGCAGTAACTTTATTTCTTACTTTGTCGCATTTTCACCCTAACTCATCTCCTTTTACTCTATGAAGGCAAATAAGATTGAACATCAATAGGATGACACCAAGGATACATTTTTAGCTCATTTTGGTACTTATTCTTCTAACTTGTACCTAAAACATTATAATTATCTTAAGCACATTATAAAATTAATCATTGAGTACTAAAAAGTAAATATATAGTCAATCAAGCACTTATCAAGTTCCCCCACTTAGCTTTTGACCATCCTCAGGCAAAACTAAAAATCAAAATCAAAACATTTCCTCTGCAACTATATTTTCTAAAAATAAATATTCATAAGAAAAAAGGAATATCTTTCAAAACCATGGGAAGAATTAAACATTCAATGTTTTTACTTATGATTAATCAAAAACCATTCCCTTAAAATTTTTTGTAATTTAAGGGTAGATTTTGACAAGTTTTTTTAAAAAATCTGATAATTTTACAGATGCACTCAAACACCTTTCATGATTAAGACATTTCATGACATTTCATATCATTTTAGTTTTCCACTATTAAAAATCACATGCATAATTATTAATCAAAGGATTTTTCAAGGTTGCAATGGGGCCAAAGGTTAATGTGAGAAGTATTTAGATCATGTAGATCAAAATCCATCAAAACTAGTGAAGTAGGAAAAATACTCAATAGAGTCCCAAGTGAAAAAATTAACATCGACTCAAAACTGGGTAATATCAGCTATGATGATTGCTAAAACTCTGTTTTATAAATTATATTCAAGCCTTCATATTATAAACCATATAAAATATAAGGAATTATAAGTAATCACTCACAAAAATGATGATAAACAATACATGAAAACCATAAGGAGTGACCTTCACAACAGCTTCTTCCCTATTTGGATCATAATCAATTCACCTATACCATACGACTTTTGGAGGAAAGACTAATATGAATTACTTTATAAAATAAATGATTTTCCTCCTTGATAACTTCTTTTCATTTATTCTCTTTTTCTTTTCTTTTATATTTTTCTCTTTTTATTTTTTCAATAAAGACAAAAATTGAAAGAAACTACATCAATGATGGATTTCGTTGATAAGAGATAAAATCACATTCCATCGACTATAACCAACCCGAATATATCCACACCCCCACACTTATTCTCTTGTGCATTTGTAAATATTAACAATCATAAATGCTCCACTAGCTTTAAGGCTTGTAATGTAGTTAACAAAAAAAGAAAAGGCTAATAAATCTTAAAGGGGCTTAACAAAAGAAAATAAATTATATCATTAGGTAGGCTATTTGGCTAATGTAGCTCATAAAACAAAGAATAACTATATCATTTTCATGTCAATGTACGTGACAAAAATGTGGTCTTAAATAGAAAATCAAGGCAAAGTCAGGATGTACATGTCATGAATGTCACACATGAATAAAAGATATTGAGACTGATATGGATGTGTCAATCTAAAAGGCTCAAAATTTCATTGGCTTATGTTAACCCATTAGTAACTACTCTTCTGAAGAAAGTGCATATTAACCAATCATAAGAATAAAAATACATGCCTAAGTTACCACAAATTGTTCTAGTTAATTCTACACTTTAGTTATAACTATATAATCCTACAAACAATAGAAAAAGAAAGAATTTTTTAAAACATTCAAAAAGAACTTAAAAACACATAATAAACAAACTTAAAAACATACATGATAAATAAAATCTCCATCCCCACACTTAAAACTTACATTGTCCCCAATGTTACTTTAAATGTAAGAAATGGATCATTCAATAAAAACTACAAATGTAAAAATGTAAAAATGTAAAGGACAAGAATAAACTCCCTTTAGGTTGCCTTCTAAGTAACACCTTTGTTTATTTTCATTAGCTCAAGTCAATGCTTTCCTCATCATGTGATGTTATTTGGGTCTTCTAATATCACTGCTTCCACATTCTTCGCTAGGAATACTTTATAGTACGATTTCAAGTTATGACTATTCACTTTAAGTGTCTTTTTCATTTTTAAGCTTTGTATCTATACCGTACCTTATGGAAAAAACATTAGAAATCATCAAAGGACCAACCCAATGAGAATGCAACTTACCTGGGAAT
Source organism: Erythroxylum coriaceum (assembly GCA_026874005.2). Lineage (NCBI taxonomy): Eukaryota > Viridiplantae > Streptophyta > Magnoliopsida > Malpighiales > Erythroxylaceae > Erythroxylum > Erythroxylum coriaceum. The sequence continues at coordinate 6,187,775 of JANQAP020000172.1, forward strand.
AATTTAAGTTTGGAATGATAAAGAAGCACTTTTTGATCAATAACAAAGCTTTTCCTTGAGATCATCTTGTCATAAAAAGCTTTGGTCTTTTCCTTATATATCATTGCATTCTCAAACAAGTCATTTTGCATCTCTTAAAGCTCTTTTAATTATAGCTCTCTATGGACTCTCATCTCATCAAGGTTCATGTTACAACATGTGATAGCCTAGTATGCCTTGTGTTGCAACTCTATAGGAATATGACACGGGTTCATAAACACCAATTTATATGGGGACATACTAATTGACATTTTTTAGGTTGTCTTATAGTTGCATATTGCAAAACCTCACAAGCTATCCTTCCTATTAGGTTGAATTATTTTCTTCAAGATTGACTTGATTTATCTGTTGGATACCTCAGATTGGCCACTATTTTGACAATGATAGGAGGTGGAAACCTTATGCATGATATGGTACTTCTTAAACAAAGTTTCCTTCATCCTATTGTAAAATTGTGTTGCTTATGATGGCTCTTGACGTCCTAAACCTAGAAAGGATATTAGATGGTAGCAAGGTTACATGCACTAAGTTTTACTACCTATAACCTTAGTAAATTCCGCAAGCGCACGGGTCGTTCGCGTAGTACCTAAGGTATCGATCCCACGAGGAAGCCTAATCTAGTCCTAAAATCTAAGGTCGTACTAAAATTGCAATCATTCAAATCAAAATAAACTAATACATAAATAAATCAATCAACAATTAATTCAAGAATTGAGTTGCAAAAATCTAATTAAAAAAACAAATCACACAAACCAATCTAAACCTTACCTAAAAACTACTGAGTGAGAGAAAGGGGATTTTGATCCGAAATTAATGAAAATCGAATTAAATGTGAAATTATCGACTTAATGGGTCTAGACGGTCCTAGCATGAATTACTCTCTCTCGAGTTATAATTCTTAACCCTAATTGATAATACCTAATTTAAATTATGGAATTGTGATCTCTCGATTCGCAATTGACCCAAAACCTAAATTAGTTCTAAAATTGTCTACTAACCTACCGGGAATCTATGCTCGATCTCTCATTACACAACTCTACCGGTTTGATTTAATCCTTTACCTATCAATTCACCTAATTCTCAATAGCCCAAATTGATTATTTTCACTTAGCTCACCCTCTCAGTCTATTGTCAAGTTATTAAAAGCAGGAATTAAATCACAAGTAAATCAATAAAACCCAATCCATCTAAATTTTATTAATCTCAAGAATCAAGATCCAAAGGTGAGTATAAACACAAACTCAACATTCATCACAATATATTCTCAACACCTATTTCAATTCTATATATGAGTAAAACTAAAATAAATCGAAAATACGTCTGGAATGGAGTCGGGGAGGTGGCGACAGCAGGAAACCACCTGTTCTGGTAAGTTCATCGCGTCAAGCTCTTCTCCATTTTCTCTTCCTTTGTCTCCTTCCTCAATCACTCAATTTCTCTCTAGGTTTTTTCAGAATTAGATGATGCAATTGCTCTCTTTTTTCAAACTCTTCAGTTGCTACCTCTGACTTGTAATGTTCTATTTATACTTTTGAGGCTCTAGGTCAAAGTCAGGGTCGAAACGGTCCAAAAAATCTTACGAAACTTGAGTTTTTCTGTTAGGTCGACGCAGGCCACAATTGTGGCCCTGCCTGCCACAATCGTGGCCAGCACCTTAACCTTTCTGTCACAATCGTGGCCCAATGTACGCGATCATGGCCTGACTTAGAGGTTTTTTATCATGATTGTGCCCCATGTGCACGATTGTGTCCTGGCTACTGCTGACTCGTCCTTCTCTATCACGATCGTAGCCTGCTGTGCCACGATCATAGGCTAGGTCTTTGGCCCAAAACTCTTCGAATCTTCTCTGTTCTTCATCGTTTACCCTAAAACACTAACAAACGCATCACGGTACCTAAAAAATATAACATTTAAGCTCAAAGACTTAGTCTAACCCATAAAAACACTAAAAGACTCAAACTAACATAATTAAAC
>JANQAP020000172.1:6197540-6208066 GCA_026874005.2 Erythroxylum coriaceum
ATTTTTATACATTAATTTGATAAATATTATTACATCAAAAGTATTTATCAAATATTTTTCCTTTTATTACAGAAAGAGTTTTTTTGGGATTCTCAATTTGACGAGATTATCTATAAAGTATGGGAGTCAAGAGTGCGTACACATTATCGCGACTTTATTGGTGTGATACGCAGGGCGGCTGTACGACCGCCTTACATTTCTGAAGACATATGGAGTCATTGGCTGCAGTATTGGACATCACCTGAGGCCATGTCCGTTTCACAGCGTAATTCAGCCAACAGACGTGGAGGACCCGGGGGAGAGAGTCTTCTCATACATACGGGAGGATCTATTACCCACCAAGAGCATGTATAGAGACTTGTAAGTATTTACAATTTACAGTTATATTCTCATCTCTTTTTTTGTTGTATTTTAATTGAATTTGCTGTGTTAAAATTTGTATGTTATACTGGTGCCATATATGACTGTGGTTTTAGTTTTGTTCTTTATTTAATAGGGGGTAGATTTCATAAAAATAGAGGAAACTCTGTTGAAATTTTTATAAAGTCTATTTCACTTATAATTAACATTTGATTCTTATGCAGGAAAAGTCTATGGGCATGAGGCCTACACCCGTCAGCTATTTCTGCACACTCACACTAAGAAGCATGACGGTATGACATTCGTCAACAATCGTTGTAGAGAACTCAATGTATGTGAAATTTATGATTTAATATTAATAATGCTTAATAATTATCACTTACTAATTATAAACATTACTTTCTGATAGGATCAAATACAACAAAGCATTGAACAACGGTCTCAGTAATTTGAAGCTGTTGATGACACTGAAACTTATCTTGAAGTAGTGGGTGGTAGGGATCAACGTGGGAGGATATTTGGCTTAGGTTCATTTGCGAACATTTGTTATTCACAATCTTCCACGTCCAGTACAATAGCATTTGCTAGGCGGTCCACCACCAGTTAAGTGGAAGCACTTGAGAGCACAGTGCAGACATTGTCGACCCAGTTGCAACAGATGTTGGAACAGTTACAATAGTCGATGGCACAACAACAACAGTCGATGCAGTCCATCTCTCAGCTCCGTCAAGAGGTAGATGAGTTGAAGCGTAAGGGCCAACTAGAGCATCCGCCATCCCCAGATCAATAGTGTACTTTTGTTCATTTTGTTTGTATTACAAATACTTATTATTTACAATGTAATGTTTTTATTATTAATTAAGATATTTTAACTTTTAATCATTAATCAAAATTTCTATTTCTGCAAATTAAATGCATACTATAAATTTCTAATTATTAAAATTACGCATTAATCATAATTTAAATATAATGACAATATATATTACTTTTTTCACAAAAATTAAGTAACCCATTTATCGACGAAAAAAAATATCTGTTGTTAAATACAAGAAAATTACCGACAGTAAACGAGTTCTTCTGTCGCTAAGATAGAAGGAATTACCGAAGTTCTGTCGGTTAAGCTTTTAGAAATATACCGACGGTGCACTTGTTACCATCGGTAATTATTCCACAGAAAAACTCTACTGTCGCTAAATTGTACCATTGGTCAGGCACAGAGCAAACCATCGGTATAGTTACCGACGGCAAGTAATATTCTGATGCTAAATGTACCGACGATAGGAAAATGACCGTTGGTAATTTATCGACGGAATAATCTTAGACCGTCGGTAAGTATTAGCTACGGCCGAATCTACAACGCTTTTGTCTGTCAGAAAATTTCGTCGGTAATACATATTACTGACGGATTATTGAAGTTTTTCGTCGGTAATTTTCATCGCAAAATGACATTTTTCTTGTAGTGATTATAATGCTAGAAAATGATTAGTGAATGTATGATTGATGAATTGAGAGTAACCAAACTTACTTAAATCATAATGTAATTGCAAACAAGATATATACAAGCTATGATGAATGAATGAGCAAGACTTGTGAATAATGTTACATACCTGGGATAGTCAATTGAGCATGCATTGAACGTAACACATATACATATGTATGATTGAGTATTCATTTGATTAAACAAGTTAGTAATGTGTAAAAATGTGTGTATTGTATGATATAGAAGCACAAATTGACCGACAACATCCAGACATTACCAGATTATCAAGGAAATAGCTAATTTGGAGCATACTGTGAGAAATCTAGATGTGTGATCTCAATTAGATATGTGCTTCTGTTTGAATTGTTTTGTTTATTTAATCCTTTTACCTATATATATTGAAATGATTTGGATATGATTGTTATATTGATGATTCTAGACAATTGATTGTCCGAGGAGTTTAATATTCGGGACTATATTGGGAGTGTTAATTACATGTATGTGAATGTGGGAAATAAATGCTCAACTGAATGTTGAATACCAGACTTGGGTCTGATGAATGTGATAAATGACTGTGTACACTAGATGGAAGTGATTGCTAGCATATTATGTGAAATGATGCAAGTTATGACATTAATATGCATGATCAGATAAAAGAGTTATGACTGCAGCAACCAAAGTAAAAAAGGAGCTTAAAGCTCAGAAATGTGCACACAGAGCCACAAGCTTAACAATTAATGAGCCTGGTACCCACAATGGGTACGAGACAACATCTGAAATGAGCCTGGTATCAGCAACAGATACGGGATAGTTAAATAGGCGCTCGATCACAATAAGGTTAAAAAGAAAATAGAATCATATGTGCATTTCCATATATATATATATATAACTGTTGTGAGAAATTTACTGAATTATGTTGAAATAGTAATATAAAATGTTTGTGTTTCCAATGTGTTTGTTAAAATGTGAGACACATATATTGTGATTTGGTAGACAATTAAATGAAGTGGTAATTAGAATTTGAGTTTAAATAATATGATGTGTTTGAGAACTTGGATTACATGTGTTTGCGATATTGTGTCCTAACTTGAGTGAACACGTCGATGATGGTTCACTCACTGAGTTCGCAAACTCATCAAAATTGCATCGTTAATTTTCAGGTACCAGGATAACCTAATTTCTAAGACAATCTAGTAGCAACATAGCATTATCTATTTTAGAACCAAAAATGGCTCAAGGGTTTGATCAGCTGATACTGAAGTGTCTAGATAGAATATTTTGGTCCAGTACCTATTTTTATGTTGTACACATTGTATAGAGTTGCGAACTTTGACATGTTATGTATCATATAAAAAGAAGTTATGAGTGTAATAACAAAATGGATATTTATGTTTATGAATCAAATGCAAGGAATGTAATGACAATGTATGCTTATATTCATGAATGAAATAAGGGAACTTAGTTCTCTTAAAATGTTTATGTTCTATATGATGTCATGATAAGTGATGTGACTACTTTAACATGCCACTTTTGTGGGGTGTGTGGTCGCATGTTCTCTGGAATGTCAGGCATATGCTCTATGGAAGTAGGATGTTACACATATATATATATGTAATAAAAAATTTTGTGGCCATGTTTGTATATATATATATATATATATAGAAAAAATAATTGACAACAATGTGTTTATATATATACGATAAAAGTTTAGTCCTTATGTGTCTATATATATAGAGAAAAAAATTTGTGGCCATATGTGTATATATATCGAAAAAATGTTTGATGGATGTAACCATATGTGTATATATACAGGATAAAAGTTAGGTTGCTATGTGAATATATATAATAAAAAATTCAATAGCCATATTTTTATATATGTTGAAAACAAATTTACTGACCACTTGTGTGTGTATATATATATAGGTAAAAATTTTAACTGCAATGTGTGTATATATAAAGGAAAAAAAGTTTGTTGGTCATATATGTACGTATTCTAAGGAAAAAGTTTAGTGGCTTTGTGTATATACATATATATCTTAGTAACAAGTTTGATTGTCATATGTGTATTTATGTATAGAAAAAAGTTTAGTTTTCGTGTGTAAATATATATTGGCAAAAGTTTTTATTGCTATGTGTGTGAATATGTATATATATGAAAAAAGTTTGGTGGTCATGTGTGTATATATTTAAGAAATATGTTCGGTGGCCATAATGTATATGTACAAAACAAAAATTTGGTGGCCATATGTGAACATATATAGGGAAAAATTTTTGGAGGTCATGTGTATATTGGAAAAATGTTTTGGTGGCAATGCGTGCATATATAGAAAAGTTCAATGACTTGAGTTTATATATATATACATATTAGAAAAAAAGTTTTGGTGGCAATATATGTATATAAATGCAAGAAAAAAGTTCTATAACCATGAGTGTGTATATATATATAGGAAAAATATTTGGTGGTCATGTATGTATATATATACGAAAGTTTTGGTAGCAATGTGTGTATGTATATGTAAGAAAAAAGTTTCATAGCCATGAGTTTATATATATATATATATAGAGGAAAAGATTTTGGTAGCCATATATATATATATTGAAAAAGGGCTTAGTAGAAATGTGTGTATATATACAGAATTTTTTTTGGTGGCCATAGGTGTATATATATAGGATAAAAGTTTGATCCTTATGTGTGTATATATATATAGGAAATTTTTTTTATTACAATGTGTGTATATATAAGAAAAAAGTTTGGTCGTCATGTTTGTATATATATATAGAAAAAAAGTTTGGTTACATATGTATAGATATATAGAAAAAAAGTTTTATGGTTAAATGTGTATATATACTTAGAAAGAGTTTGGTAGCCATGTTTATATATCGATATACATATATAGAAAAATTTTATGGTCATGTGTGTATATATGTAAAATTTGCTGACTATGAGTCCATATATATATGAATTTTTTTTGGCTTGTCTGTATTTATATCTTACAAAAACAATTTTATGGCTATGTGTTTGTGTATATATATATATATAGGAAAAATATTTGACAGCCATGTATGTATAGATATATGATAAAAGTTCAGTACTTGTGCATGCTTGTATATAGAAAAAAGGTTGTGAAAGCATATGTGTGTGTGTGTGTGTGTATGATAAAAGGAAGGTGTTGATTGTGAAACAGTATCTTAGTTTTAAACTCAAAACTGCAAGTATACGGGTCGTGATTTGTGGTAATAAGCAGATATCAATCCCACAGGAATTGTGCTTAGACATCATTTAATTCAGATTAATCTTTGTTTAAGAACCAAATTTTAGTGGAAATAAATTGTAAAAAATTAAATTAAATTAAACAACTTAACAAAACATAAATGACAACTCAAAAATGCAAAAACTTAGAATTCAAGATTTTTAAAACTAGAGATTGCTTTTTCACTATCTTGCTCTATCCCATTTTGTTAATTGAATTATGTTTCACCTAAGATATCCTAATGTATTAATTACCCTCTCTCAAGGTGCAATCAATTATCCCTAACCAAATTAAATGGAAATGATTAAGCAATCTCTCAATCTACAAAATCAATCCACCAATTCAATTAGTTATGAAATTATCATATGGGTGATTAATTAAATTAGCTAAAATCTCTCTTTCAACTAATCAATTAACTTGATGAATGTAAGTCTATAGAATGCCAACTCTCATTATACAATTCTACACAAATAACCTAACTCAATCTCTCAATATATTGCAAGGTATATATATATTCAACATTCATTAAAAACATTTATCATTGAAATCAACAAAATAAGAGTTTGACAAGAAGTTCAAAAGTAATCTCTACAATTAAACTAGCCACTCATGATGTCCATAACATCCCCAACAATCAAATAATCCATCATACAAATACTAAAAGAGAAAAACGAAAGAAAACTGACTGAATCAAATTCCTCCTCTTCTTGTCCTGAATCTAGAAAATTCGACGTTAGTATGCTCTTTTCCCAATGATGAATGAGAAACCTTGAATCTCTACCTCTCTCGAAGCTCTAAACTTGCCTTTTTACTTAAGGAGACAAGTCCCACACAAAGCTCTTTCATCCATAAGGGTTATTATCCTTAAATAGTCATGAAAACCTAAAAGAATTAAGTGAACCCTGCGTATATCCTCGAGTTAAACATCCCACGATAATGGGAATTGATATGAAACCAACATCAAACATAAAAGAACACAATGAAGATTAAACTAAATAAAACATACAAAATAAAACCTAAAACACAACAATAATAATCTATTATACAAGAAATACATGCCAAATATTTAGAAAAACACACACTAATGCACAACTAGCAACTTCCCCACACTTAAATCTTTGCTTGTCCTTAGGCAAAATAAATACAACCAATCAATTCTATCACTTCATTTTCACAAAGATCAAAACATACAGTCCCTTAAAGTTTAGCCAACTTAAATATCAAGCTACTACACATATCATAACTACTTTTTATTAGTGTACATAAGCAAACTCAACATATGGCACAATCACTCAAAGATAAGTATAGATGCAAAATGAATCTTCCTCATGATTTCACTCATTTTTCTCAAGTGTTTAATGGTTAGTGTTTCACTCTAACTTCCTATAGGAAATTACTCTATCATAGGCTTGCTAATATACCAATTCTCCTCTACAATGATTGCATGCATAAATAGATCAAAAGGACTTGCTTAGGGTTGTAATATGGTGTAGGTTAAGGTGGGTAAAAAGCGTAAAGGGTTTAACACAAGCATTCGTAAAGTAATAAGTGGACAAAGGGATAACAAAACATAATTCTGAGATACACAAGTGTAAATATACTACTACTCTGCACTTATTGATGTTAATAAAATGTTCTTCTTTTTTCTTTTCTTTTTCTCTTTTTATATCTTTTTTCTTTTCTTTTTAATAACATGGAAGAAACAATGAATGAAATAGCAACTAAATACAATATGATTCAGGAGCAGAAGTATCACTTAACTCATTTTGGAAAATTTTTTTCGCAACAATCCCAACTAATGCATTACTTAATACTCTACTAAGCTTATGAATGGGTAGGTTAATGGGCCTTTGGTTTTTAAAATTTTAGGGTATTTTTAAGAAAAAAAATGGTTAAGGCTCAATGGGGGTAGCAAGGGATAATAAAAGGTAGGTCATTTATGCCAAGGGTTAATACAAAAAAGGCCTTAATCATCTTTATTGAGCATGCATCTAGTAGACTGAGACCCATTCAAAGCAAGTTCTAAAGGTAATAACCTAAGGAAGAATCACACAACAAAGAAATAAAATGACTATAGATGGAGTCATATAGGCTCAATCCTCACATTGGCTTAAATGAAAATTCATTATACATCTCTACACTACCTCATTGCTCAAATGTCAAATTGTGAGTAAGCTTATGTAACCAACTACTTTTCATCACTCAACATGGTTCCCTCTCTACTCAAGTAACCTAATCCGAGTTCAAGCATGCATTCAATCTCATTCCAACTAGCATGACAGAATCTCATGGCAAAACAAATCAAAATGATTCAAGTATGGTTCCATTACTTAACATAAAACAACATAATATGCCTAAAACATGTATCCTAATTAACAAAATACAAATAGAAACTAAAACAATGCAATTGACAAAGCAAGTGTCACCTCCCCACACTTAAAGAACACATTGTCCTCAATTTGACAAGGCAACCATAAAATAAGATAAAATGACATCAAACGAAACAAAAGACATCAAACGAAACAAAAGAAATCAAACCAAACAAAAGAAATCAAACCAAACAAAATAAATCAAACCAAACAAAAGAGACATCAAACTAAATAAAAGACATAACAACTAATAAAGTAATTAAAGCAATGTAAAAAGTTTAAGGTAAGAAGGGCTCATGGATATTGTGGTGGCGATGGTGTTGGTGAAGGGACTTTAATATTATTCCTCTAGATGAACTTGAGGAATTTCTTCTTCTTGTACCGCTGCTCCTTGTGCATATGTCTCATCTTGGTGTCGAGCTCATTAATTTACATCGTCATTTGTTAATGATTAGAGGCCATCTGGTTGAGGATTTGCTAGAATCTATCGACCTCTGTTGTTGTAGTTGATTCCTCTTCCACTACTTCTTCTTGCGGCTCCGAGGGCGCTTAAGATGTGGATGGTCTGAAAGTGGCTACATCTTTGCCCTTCCTATTCTTAACAGTTGTGCCCGTCTGAGGATTTTAGAACTCCATAGAATGAGGTTCCAAAATTTCGGAGTGTCTCAAATAAGGAACATAAAAACATTATACCTAGCTGTACATACACTATCCACATTAAGGTTGTAAAATAAAGACAAAGCAGTAACAAAGTATGACATGTCAAAATAAGAGCTCTTCTTATTAACACAATTGATAATAGAGCGAAAAATTCAATAAGGTGTGTTTATTTTAATTTTTCGGTCCATGCACCAAAGGAAGAAAAGTTCCTTAGCCGAAAATTTATTACTTTTAGTTTTATTAAAAACCATTAAGCACATAAAGTTATGAAGAAGTAAGTGCCCAGTGCTACGAATTAAAGTATTTGGTGCATTTCTAGAGTCAAAATTAGTTTCACCTGTTAGAATTTTCTAGAATTATCCACATCAAAGTCATCGTGATCATCTAAAATTTTTGTGTTCGATAAATCAAAAAGTACATGAATGACATTATAATCAAGTTTATAAACATCGCCACCTATCTTAAACTAGAATATATCCATTTTAGGATTGTGACATACGGTGGTGAAAATTTTGACAGTCATCATAAGATAAATCGACACATCACAACGAATGAACCTACCTTAACCAATGTTCGCAGCCAATCACTCAACATTAAGCCTCACTCCTATAGTTTCTAATAGTTTAAAGTCAAAATATCTAGGAGTAATTAATCTATCTCTAAAGTCCTAAAATCACATACCTTTATCTTTCAAAAAAATCGAGAATGAGGTACAAAAAGTTACTACCATATCCCGTTTACCTTCGCTGGAGACTTGAAGGCGTAGTTCATCGGTTGATTTTTGGGCTGCCATCTTCTTTGGAGTTATTGGAAGATAAAAATCTGCAAACATAAAGAAGAGAGATGAGTTTGTTTTTTAGAGAGAAAAAAATCTCACAAATTCCTTTGATTATTGAGTGATTAATGTACAATAAGCACAAAGGATTGAAAGATTGATGGAAGAAATGAAGAAAATACTAAGAGTTTAGTGTACGGTGAATGAAGAAGTTGAGAGAGTGGGTTTTGTGATTTTAGAGAGAGAGGTTGTGAAAATTTTGAAGAATGTAGAAAGAAGAAGAAGAGAGGAAAATTTAAAATTTCCTCGCATAATCCTTCCCACGATCGTGGGAATCCCCATCATTCCCATGATCGTGGGTTAACTCTCCATAAAATTTCTGGAGAGATTTCCCATAGTTGTGGGAATCACCCTCATTCCCACGATCGTGCGTTAACTCTTTAGAAACTTTCTGGAGAGTCTTCCTACAGTCGTGGGAAACTTACCAATTCCCAAAGTCGTGGGTTACTTTAATTTTTCAACTTCTTAATCCTCTTCCAAGCTTAGCATGCATTCTCAATAGTCCCACAACCTACAAATACCTCCAAATCATCTAACCAACAAGAAATGTGAAGAGAAAACAGGTTAAAACTTAGACAAAATCCAAATCAATACCAAGCAAACTCAAATCGAACATAATCACAACTAAAAAAATCAAAAAACAAGTAAACAAGAAACAATCAAAGGAAACTAAAATTACATGGGTTGCCTCCCATGCAGCGCTTTCTTTTAACGTCGGTAGCTCAATGCTTTCCTTATGCTTAAGGTGGTTCAAATGAATGATGCAGTGGCAATGCAGTCGTTGATCTCGAAATCTGCACACGAGCTAACCTGTTATGGATTCCACTTTCCTTGTGGTTCTCCTTCCTTTGCCTTCTCCTACGTGATCGTTTCTTTCTGAATGCATTCCTAGGATCCCCAATCTCTTCCCATTGTCCTTGAGGTTCAGTTTCCTTGATATTAGTTGGAAGTGGAGGAGAACTGTTGTCTTTCTTTGACATTTTGAAGGTTATTTGTTGCTTTCCTACCCTTAGAGTTAGTTCACCCCCTTCAACGTCAATTATTGAGTGAGAAGTAGCCAGGAACGGTTGTTCAAGGATCTTAAGGATTTCCACATCTTCTCCAATATCCAATATATAGAAATCTATAGGGAAGATAATTTCATCAATTTGTACTTACAAATTCTTAATAATCCCCTTCGGTAGATGAACTGTTCTGTTAGCCATTTTTACCAATATCTTTATGGACTCTAACTCTCCTAACCCTAACTTCTGACTAAAAGTGTAGGGCATCATATTCATACTTGCTCCTAAATCCACAAATGCCTTGGATATGTTGACTCCATTGATACTATGTTAGGCCCCGATTCCGGAGCCTAACTTCTCATACATGATTATTCATGCTTGCTCTGATACCATGCCTGTTACTTTCATGCATGCAGAATATCATAATACGTCAGTTATCTCCCAAAGATAACATCTACCTTTCAACCTAAATCCTCTCATTTTCAGCGTAGTTGAGTCCTCACTTTACACTTATACTTGCTTCGGGGCTCTTAGTATAACTTCTCTTACAAGTATCCAAACCAGAGT
>JANQAP020000172.1:6326974-6342178 GCA_026874005.2 Erythroxylum coriaceum
ATTCATACTAAGGTTGATGATTTGAGGGACTCCGTTGGTGATCTACATGAGGAAGTAGCTTATCTTCGGGTGACAGTGGAAGAAGACCACAAGTTGATCAGGACTGACATGCAACGAATGTTTTCTAAAATTGTGCAGCATTTGAGAAAACCTTTTTGATTAATAACAAATAGGGGGAGAAGAACAAAAGAAAGAGGGAGAAAAGAAGAAGAAAGAAGAAAAGTATAGGGGGAGAAGAACAGAAGAAAGAGGGAGAAAAGAAGAAGAAAGAAGAAAAGTATAGGGGGAGAAGAACAGAAGCAGAAGGAAGAGAAGCAAAAGCTGAAGCTGAAGAAAGAAAAGAAGATAGTATATGTGTATTTTGTTCCAATTCATTATTCATTATCTAAATAAAAATAGTTTATTCACTTTTATCTTTCTAAATTATGATTATTTGTTATCATCAAAAAGGGGGAGATTGTTAAGTCAGGAGGACTTTATGATAATTAATTTTGATGACAATCAAATAATAATAATGTTATAAATAAATAAACTAGTTTGATGAGTGTGTTAAGTGTGCAGAAGAAAACAAAGTACAAAAGAAGTAGAAGATACAAAAGAAACAAAGTACAGAAGAAGTAGAAACACAGAAGAAGTAGAGACACAGAAGAAAATATAGAAGAAACAAAGTACAGAAGAAGTAGAAGCTCAGAAGAAGCGCAAAGTACAGAAGAAGTAGAAGACAAAAGAAGCAAAGATACAGAAGAAGCGAAACACAAAAGAAACAAAGCACAGAAGAAGTACAAATTACAGAAGAAGCGAAACACAGAAGAAACAAAGTACAGAAGAAGTAAAAACACAGAAGAAGTAAAGACACAGAAGAAAACACAGACGATAGAAAGCAGAAGATACGCTAGTACGTCGAGCAGTTAGTTAGTTGGAGTTAGTTACAGAACTCAACTAAATAGCAGTTATCAAGATTCAAGAAGTGGTTATCAAGACTCAAGAAGCGGTTATCAAGATTAAAAGAAGCAATTGGAGACTTAGATTATAAATGCAAGTTGTAGTCGAAGATTGAAGAATGGAGAACTTTGAACTTTGCAACTTTACAACTTTTCAACCCTTTGGAAAACTTTTGATCTTACATCTTTTGAGCATTCAAGTGTATACTTAGAACAGAAAAATTCTGTAGTGCGATACTGGAGAGCTAAACTTACTGTAACAATAGCTCACGATATCTTTCTAGTGAGAGAAAGAAAAGGCTAAGAGCCTGGAGAGGCTAATATAGCTAAAAGAATACTTGGTGTAAGAGACTTGAAGAGGCTCGAGAAGAAAGAAAGAATACTTGTAATTTGTTGAAGTATAGTGAATACTCAGACGAATTCTGAGGACTGGACGTAGCCCATGGTTTGGGGTGAACCAGTATAAAATCGCAGAGTCTATCTTCTATCTCTCAACTTATTATATTTTGTTCTTTAATAAGTATATAGAAGTTATTTGCGATTTAACTAGATAACAATTTTGTGATAGTCTTTTAACAAGTTAGAGAAGTTTTTATCAGAAATATTAAAGATTTTGTATTCGTAAAAAGAATACACAATTTAACCCCCCTTCTTGTGTATATCATATATTATACGTAATTTCTATATTAACGTGTGATTTACTTCATGTATCTCCAACAGATAAAGGACAGTGTGAATGAGCCCGGTGTCCACAACAGATACAGGACAGTGAAAAAGGCACTCGATCACAACAACGTAATAAATAAATTTGAGTCTCATAAACATTGCATACACATATGATATGAATAACTTGAGCGATTGCAATGTCTTTAGAACTTTTCTTGTATGAAATATGTGAAAGCTTATCGATGAATATGTTCTATATGATCGCAATGAAATCATGAATTGTGTGGGATTGTTGAAATGTGATAATTGTGAACAAAGTGTTTCGTGATATTACTTGATGATAATCGATATGATGTGAATTATAAGATAACATAAATTGTTGTGTTGCATGACAAGAGTGAACCATCGAGGATGGTTACTTAACTGAGTTCGCAAAACTCAACCAAATTGTAACGTTGACATTTTCAGGTTTGAGAGAGCGACGACTTAGCTTATAAGACTGCTTAGAAGAGATTTTGTGCAAATTTTGGATAGAAGACATGGCTCAAAGGTCAATCATCTGGGACTGAAGGATTAGTTTTAATTTTTGTAACACCAACAATAGTTAGCATATCATTTCTATCAGGCATGTGCACACTCGTCCGAAGGGCATACGGATATGTGTCTGATGAGATTAGGGTGTTACAACAAGTCTTTGTTATATGTAGGAAAGGTTCAACTCATCAAATCGGTGTTAAACTCCCTCCTTATTTACTGGAGCTCTCACATCTTTCTTTCTCAAGGTATCATCAAAACCATTGAAAGAATCCTTAAGAACTTCTTATGGAACCACCCAAATGGTGTTAAAGGTTAAGCTAGAGTGAAATAGGCTAATATTTGTTTTCCTAAGGATGAAGTAGGGTTAAACATAACTCCTATCAAAACCACAAATCAAGCCCTAATCTTGGAAAGACTATGGTGAATCCTTATGAATAAAGACTCCCTTTGGGTGAAATGGTTACACTCTTATTTTCTCAAGGAAGGAAGCCTTGGAGCATTAAGAAATCAGTCTCATACTCTCATTTTCTCAACTAGATTCTAAAATTGAGGGACAAAGTCCGAGAAGGGATCTCTTGTAAAATTGGGAATGGCAACTTGACTTATGTCTAGTATGATAACTGGATTAGTTTGGGACCTCTCATACATCACTACGACAATCTAAGCAGTCCTCAAATTGCCTCACTCAAACTTAAACTCAGCTCAATGATCACAGAGGGCACCTGGAATTTTCCTCAAAACCTAAGGCATCTCCAACCATCATATCTTCCCCAACCTAACTCTATGGACATTTTCTGCTGGCAGACCCAACCAATCCTTAAACTCACA
The DNA here is from genome assembly GCA_026874005.2 of Erythroxylum coriaceum. Taxonomy (NCBI): domain Eukaryota; kingdom Viridiplantae; phylum Streptophyta; class Magnoliopsida; order Malpighiales; family Erythroxylaceae; genus Erythroxylum; species Erythroxylum coriaceum. Next base: position 6,329,947 of record JANQAP020000172.1, read on the forward strand.
AACAAGGCTACGAGAGATCTTCTAAGATGTAGGAAATAAAAGGTGGAATGGCACAAAGTTGTTTGGAGCAAGGTACTAACCCCAAAGGTTTCTTTCATCCTATAGTTAGCAATCCTAAATAGGCTTAATAATGTTGATAGAATTCACTATCTGCAAATGGACAGAACATGTCCATTGTGCAAGATCCATATGGAAAAAAGAGATCATCTCTTCTTCACTTGCCCTTATAGCAGTAATGTATGGGAGTCTATAGCCAACAGATGCCTATGGCTAAATTCAGGGATCACTATCACAAAGGGGATCCAAAAATTCACAAACCATACAATTCCTCCAAACCCAAATAGACAGATCCAAGTTCTATCCCTAAGACTATGTTTATATGGATTATGGAAGCAAAGAAACCTCAGATAGTTTGGTGGAACCAATAAACCCAAAGAGGTCCTCGCATCTGAGATCCTCTATGAAATCAGAGAACTCATTCTACTTCGTAACCCCAATCAGACATTCATCATAACCATCCTAGCTTCACTGAATGTTTAATTAGAAGTTATACTCGGAACCAAATCATATGTATGAAAGCGAAGTAAAGGATACACAGTACAGTTAAAGTAGCAACAAAGAAACTAAAATACCTAATCAACTGATCCAGCTTCGAAACCATTAGACCTTCACGAGACCCTTGTCACCTGACGAATTCCCTAGAGGAGATAAGAACACTTGTGAGATTGTTCAGCTTCCTCCTCTTTTCTCCTCTTTTCTCACAACCCTAATTAGGATTCATCTCCTTATCTTGGTTGTCCAGCTTGAAGATGAAGAATCCACCCATTGCCCTAATTCGGAAGCTTCGCGATACTCCGTTTGAGAGGAGAAGTTTTCTTTGCCATATATAGCTATCAACAATAGTTAATGCTTCTTACCTCCGCCTAGCGAACGCTGAAGTTTTTTCATGATGTTTCCACGATGTCGTATTGGCTTTGGCTTAGTCGTTTTTAGCTTCTCCTGTATCTAGGAGTAGCTATTGTACTCGTGTATCTCTTGCATATTATCTCTATAAAATTCATTTAATTTTTCAAAAACAAATCTCAACAAATATTGGTGTTGTCACTTATACCTTCCTTATAACCTCATCAAAGATAATGAAAAGATGATGAAGAAATTTCTCCAGTCTAGGAAATCAACATCCATTTTAAATACTAAAGTGAAATGGTTTAAGGTTTGCTCTCCAAATAAAGGGGCTTGAAGATAAAATCAAACAAGAATTTCAACAAGATTGTCCTAGCAAAATGAATTTGGAAGCTCTTCACTGATCCTAAATCTATTTAGGTGAAATAGACACACTCTCAAATTAAAGGGCCATAACTTCTAGGGTCTCAAACCTCAACAAGGTAACTCCTAGTCTATGAATCAAATGCTAAAACTCAAAATCTTTATAAACTAAGAAATGAAAGTAGTGATTAGTAATGATAACATGACTTAATTTTGATATGATAATTAGGATAACCTTGGTCCCCAACACAAAATAGAAGGAATGGGTAACTTTAAATTCCTAATTCCTCTAATGGTCAAGGTCAATATAATCATTGAGAATGGAGCATGGAACTACAGATTTAGGGGGTTCAATGCTATTATGAACAATGTGCCAAACTAAAAACCAAGCTTGGAGCTTGAAGACAGAACAATATGGAAATGCCATAGCTCCAAGACCTTCATTAGTAAATCATGTCTTCACCTACTCCATCAACCTAAAACTTTGATGCCTTTAAGTAAGCTCATCTGATTGATTGATAACTACCACAAAGCATCCTTTATCTTATGGTTTGCCATCAAACAAAGGTTTAATACTCTAGATAGGTTGAAAGGCATCTCTTCCTCTAATTTCTCATATAAACTATATAGCTTAAAACCTAAAACTTTGATTCACCTAATCTTTTCTTGCTCTTACTCAAAATCCTTCTAGAGCTATGTTCTTAATCTATGCAAAGTCCAATGCTTTGGAAAAAAACTGGTCAATATTCGTAGCTTGGCCAGGGAATGTTAGATTCAGATATCATGGTAACTTGACAGTGTTTAAACTAATGGTCAACTATTGAACTTACATGATTTCAAAGGGGAGGAATAAAATGACCTTTCAAAATGAATCTCAACCTCTTCAAGAGTTAAGTTACAATCTGATGGATTAGGCAAATGATTGCAGCTCAAAATATTCAAGTTAAGATGAGCTTTGATTTGGTCTTGAGCTGGAATGTATAACACTCAATTAAGGAGATGGAATCTCAATCTGACAAAGTCTGCTTCTTTTCAACTTCCCTATTTAAAATGCACTAAAGTCTTAGGTCTTGTTAGCTCTACATGTCATGCCTTAATTTGTTGTCATGACTTGTCATTTCCTCCTCCTTTTTGCTAGGCCTTATTTTGTTTTGCGCTTCCTTCTGCTAGGTTAATACAATTGTTTAACATTTAAAAAAAACATTTTTCTTATACTTCAAGTAAATGAAATAGGAGATCTTAGGTACACCAAGAAACTTGTCACTTCCTGAATATAGATTCTTTGTTATATAATGATACTTTAAAACTTGTTTTTGGAAAGCACATTCCCTTATAAATAATTGCAGTGTGCTTGGCTCATAGAAAAACCTCCAGAAAGAAAATTTTTCTTAATGACCGATACTGATTTTTTGTTATGATGTCTTTAATAATTTCCATACTAGTTGCCCATCTTTGTTCATACGTCATTCATCATGATAAAATTTTTAACTTTTCTTGTAACATCTTAACCAAGCATATGTTAGTTATTTTTCATTAAAAAAAGTTAATATAACTTCTGGATATCGTTAATTATCTCAGAAAAGATATTAATAAATGAATAATAAAGTTTAGATATGCTATTACCTTTTAAAGATAAATCTTCATGGAACGTCAACATGTGAACCTTCGAGTATAAGATAAGTTGAATGAAAAATTAATGCAGTTTAGAAACTTTCCATTGAGAGAACATCGTTGTCAAATCCAGAAACAAAGAAACGCATATGATAACATGTATAGACATTTATTCTCTACTACACACCTGAAAAGTAACCTCCCTAAATTGATAGAATAATTTAGTCTTTCTCAGTTCTCCAAGACCTTAGGTTCTAATAATAGAACTCTTTCACAATTGGCTCGGATGATTAAAAAAATAAACAACGATCTAGTGTCAAATTGCATTAAATGTCGAACAGTACACCACCTGAAGATACAATTAAGACTGCAAAAAGCTGGCATACTTGGCCCCTAAGAAAAGCCTCTGAACACAAAGCAGGGCATTTTTGGTAACTTCCGCATTCTCATGGTTCATCAGTTTCATCATGCGTTCCTTAGCTTTAAGGTCTGTCACGATGACCCTCCCAGCAGGATGATACTGAATAAATTGTGAGAGATCAAAGCAAGCAACAGCCAAGGCTCTTGGGTCACTTGATGTGTCCAAAATTGTGATGAGGACCCTCAGAATCTGAGGACAAACATTATCCATTAGTACTGAAACTTTTCTTCCACTCGTAAAATACAAGAAACTGTTGCTCAGCTGATGTCAGAACTTCTCAGTTCTTATATTACTGATATTGGTTTTGCTTTCAGATGACCCAGTTTCATCTGATTTGCCTCTACACTAATAGCTTTACTATCAAAAGTATCATGCAGCTTCATCTGATTTGCAAGTACATTAATAGCTTTACAACCAAAACTACAGTATGCATCTTTTTTCCACTCATCCATTAGCTCAAAAATGGAAAGAAAAAAGTTGAATGCTAGGTTTGTGGTTAAGCTAATCCCATAACATATCTACAAATGTGTCCTCCGTATCCTTAGAATACAAGGACAAACTAAAATATGTTTATATTTGAAAAGGAAAAACAAGTCAATACAATTCTTAGAACAGTTGGTTTTTCTTTCCATTGACATCTTGAATTGAGAAATTAGAATCTCAAAATGCCAAATTACCCCTCCTATTTGAAGACACTTGGTATAATTAGAGATTTGAATTTAATAGAGCTATGCTATTGAAAGTTCTAATGCTGAAAGTGCTGCCTTCTATACTAATCTCCACTCTTACCATCTGGGTTAGATGATTAACATGCTACAAATTCGATGAATAGAAAATCATCTGCAAGGTTAAGAGTTGGGAAACCTAACAGGTCCCAAGATGAGGTACCCAGTTCCCACCAACAATAGTGTAAGTATGTCTCTATAAAACTGTTCACTTTTCCTGGCATCACCTTGCTCAATAAAGGAGGATGTGGTTGTTTGATGATCAATTGGGCCTCTCAATCATCTTCTATAACTCCATATTCAAAAAATTTATCCAAATAAAGACTAATAACAGTTTGAAAATGAGAACAGTTGCAACAATATATGGCCCATGTAAATACATGTAAACAGAATAGAGAACTCTTAAGCACTTCATTCAGACAATAATAGACAGTGGAGTACCTGAAGATCACTCTCTTCAAAATGATTAATGTTCTCACGCCAGAACACAGGATCTTTGTGCATAGGGGACCAATCAAGATGCCCTAGAAGAACCTCTTGCTTGTACTTATCAAAAGAACTTAATTTCTTTATGTTGTCCCTCAACCCGTCTTCCAGTTGATTTAGAGCCTCCAGTAGGTCCTAGCAAACATTCCAAATCATCAAAGGAATAGCACCACTCGAGGAACTATATAACTGTTTAAAAAATTACTATAATGGTAAAACTCTTGAAATGTATATTTCTAGCTAGTATATTCTACCACAATCACATTCTTCACCAGACCTGAAAGGAGCAGCACAATGGCATGGAATGCAAAGCAGCAAGTAGGAAAGTAGACAGCCAAGATATAATAATATGAACTCACAAGAAATAAACCTTTTGAACCCAAAAATAAGATTGATAATCTTGCCTCGAAATAGGTAAAATCAGAGAAATCCCTCTACCAAAGAGATTTTCTTTCATTTTAAACTTGATTTCTTCCTTTTTAACATATTTTTTTAGATTTTTATAAAATATAAAAATTTTCTATAAATTGTAAAATGAGATATTTTTGAATGGTTTGAATAAAAAATTTGTGCTATATCATACTTAAATCTTTTAGTTATAGATTCTACTTAGTTCATTTTTGCATTTAACATCTTATATTTATAATTTTATCCAAGTATTTTGACTTAAGGATTATAATCCAAATTAACTTGCTCCTGAAGTAGAAAAAAAATCTTTATTTGATAAAATATCAAATATGGTCAGTTTTTAAGACATCTTAAATCTAATTAAACTAAACGCAAATCTACCTAAGAAATCTTTCCATACCAATAGCTTCAAAACTAAGAAAAATTCAACATGAAATAACTAAAACATGAACATAAACATATGAATTGAAGTCTAACACGTCAATCACTCGATGGATTCCATCATATAAAGGAACAATTAAACTTAATGGTAGCTCAAAAGGAACATGGCGTAGGAATTAGTTTAACAGAGGTAGTGTAAAAGTAATCTCAGATGAGGAACCTTTAACATAGTATATCTTTGTTTAGTCATATCTATTGTGCTATGTTTCCATATAGCAAAATTTAAGACCTTAATTGAAGATCAGATTCCCTAATATCTTTGTTTGATCATATCTATTGTGCTATGTTTCCATATAGCAAAATTTAAGACCTTAATTGAAGATCAGATTCCCTAACAACTAAGACTTACAAACTTAATATAGAATATTACTCTTTAACACTTTCAACCAACATGTCAAAAGTTGAAAACAAATTTGAGAAACAAAGAAAAAACTCACAAGTCCATTTCCATATCCAAATTTAAGTTCCCAAGGAAACTTTTCCTTTTTTTACATTGAGCAGTTACCTGCAATACTAAGGATACTGAAAAATGATGATAGGCACTCTAATCATCTTTTTATGAGAAACCAATATGTTAAAAGAACAATACAACAATTGAGACTGTATAAGAAGACCCAACAGAAAAAAGATCAAATGTAATAGCTCGTCAAAGGGGCAAAAACAAAGATAAAATAATGAAATATGCCATCCTTACATCAACAGGAAGATGACGCAAAAATTAAACTACATTTATCCTAGTATTTTTTGTCTAGTTAATCCCATAATGGCAAATAATATATTTTATAGGATAGCACAATATCCCTTCCTCTATATTTTAAGTATTGAATACAAAAGACAGCAACTCAGCAGAAGTATTTACACTTAAAGCATTATACTTCCCATACCTCATCACTCCATGCCTGTGTTTTCAAACTTTGGACAATTTGTGGTAGTCCAAGGTCCACCATCTGAGCACCAAAATTTCCCTTAGAAAGCAAGTTCTTGAAGGTGAGGACAACCACCCTAACAACCTATAGAAAACCAATACAATCAACTTGGAAAGTCAACGAAAAAGTCAGAATGGTCCAGAACCAAACTTCAGAGGTTATTTCTTGCGACTCTTCAAATAAAAATTACTAAAAATTTACAAGGGAAATACATGCATAAAGACACATACATCCAGAGAGAAACGTGAATCATATGCCATAAAGATAACCAAAAAAAATCATGTATCATGTTTAACTTGAAGATCAGATGGAAAAAGGGGTTAGCTAGATATATGAAAAACTCACCTTCTCCTTTGTGGAAGTTTTCACGACATCAACTAGTCGTGGCAAGCTTCTAGATGTAGCCAAGTACTCAATTGCAGGTTCATAGTAAGACAACAGCCAGACACAAAGACATGTTTCATATAGAAGCTGTAAAAAAAAAGGAAAAAGAATAAGGAAAACAAATATATGGATGTAACATACAATTCAAAGATGCAGGAAGAATAATAGTGGGCTAGACTCCATTACTATTGTGTGCTGTAAATTGAACGCACCAAATTGTCAAACCTGAGTTAACCAATTTGAAAATGTCTGCATCCATAAAAAGATGATTTGATACCTGGATAGACTGCTGGGTAGATGCAGGTGAGATTAGAGGAATCAATAACTTCACCCCATCTGCATGAACAAATGATGATCGGACCAGGGGCTCCTTGAGCAATGTTGCAAGACAATTGATGGCAACAAGAATGCCACGACTAGGATGTGACGGCTTCTTCAGCTACACACCAAATGACAAGAAGAGCACAATTTTATGATGAAAAATGTCATGTATAACAATATGAAGGAAACAAAAAAACTCAATGTTCTAAAACAACATATGCCTACCTGAGCACAGAGCCATTCAACCAATCCTTTCAACACATCATCAATGCCAGTGAGTTTACTCTTTGAATTTGAAGCCGCTCCATTTGAATATACACCATCTTGCGATTTTGGCCTAGCGCTAAAACCCAAGCGAGATTGACAATTACCCAAAGAGAGGATTAATATATCCAATCAGTTGTTGAAACTCTGCTAAACAAAAGTTATGGGATTAACATTTAAGTACCTTACTATTGAGGCGAGTATTTTGCAGCTCTTTTCCTGAATGAACCAGTTTCCCTTCCAAAGCAATCTGAAAGAGGAGCTCATTTTTCATTATCTTGAAAGATATGACATAACTAAACACAAGATACTTTATCACATAGACAACAAAAACGGGAGACTCTTTTACTTGAATATTCAAACAAGAAAGCAACAAATATAGATGACATCAAAATGCATAAAACTAAGCCTTCCACAGTCTAAACATATACATTCGTTGCGTTTATGTCTTGCCTAAATTTCTAGTGACCTAACAATAAACAGTACATTATTTTCACGGCACACTTTAAATCAACCATATTGAAGACCCAGATTCTACAGATTGATTAAAGATTAAGTCTCAAAAGGGATGCAACCTAATTGTTCACCAAAAAGCAGAATTATTGGCTCCAAGTGACAATTATTAAAATGAGTAAGGTAAGTAGTTGACAAACATAATGTGTTAGGCACCATAACTATTGTCAAAACACAAAAAGTTTTCATATGCAAATAGCTACAGGCATGATGTTATGCATTCTCATTTCTTCTTTCTTCCATAGACTTATCAGGTCAAGTGTACGATAAATTTATGTATTGAGCAAATCAAATGCCTCAGAAATAGCTCAAACTAACACGATAAGGAACCTACTAGAACTTTCAAGTCAAATACATTAGAAAGTGTAGTCATCATAGATTACATCACACTAAAGAAGCATCTCTGCATATTTTTCCTGAAAAAGGAAGAGGGCAATGTGGCTCAAACAATTAGTCATAAATCACCAGATCTTCAGATGGATACTCAACTTAAGAAAGGTTCATAAGGGTCTTCATTTGCAAAAGACCTATCATGGAATAATCGGGCTCTTTTTGGGTTTGCTGCAATGGAAAACAACAGATAGTTTAATTGTATGAATAAATAGTAAATCAAAATCAGAGAGTGGAGTAATGGAAAACGAAGTATAAGTTAATTGTGTGAACAAATAGTTATTAGAAGTTGGAGATAGTAGCGTGAATAACCTGTTAGCATTTCATCAATCAAAGCCAGGACATATTCAACCGTCTCTTCCTTGAATATATCACGTAAAATATTAACAAACACCCGAACATAAGCCCGACCATCCTGTAGCAATAAAAGGAGATTTCAACCACATGTCTCCCACCACTGTTGTTAGCCAATGCAACAATTCATAGCATACATTTCGCAGGAAAATGAAACCAAAACCCAAGATTGATTAATTACTATGTAATTGTACCAGGCTTTCGCCATACTCTCAAATTATCAAAATTAGTAAAATTAAAAGTCATTGGGAAAACTAATCAAAAGATCAAAGAATTAGAGAGTAATAACTCCATGATTATATAAATGATTCGACACAAAATGAGAGAGGGAATTACATCATCAAGCAATTGAGCCCTGTAAGTCTCAGATCTGTTATCGTAACGCCTTAACAACTGAAGGTCTGTTCCCGATATCAGCCTTGTTGTCATGTATGTCTCCCATGGGATGTCCCTTTTTAGTACCTATACATAAACAAACAAACAAACAACTCGCATCAACCAATACACCCAGAATAAATACGAACCGCAATTTAACTTCGTAGAATAAAATCCCTAACCAATTGCAGTTACAAGTTTAGACCAAAATAATAATAATAATAATAAACAACGAATCAAATAAGTATCCGAAAAACAAATTGTAGAGGAATTAGAGAAGTAGTAACAGATCAAGAACCTGCTCTGTGGTTAGTTCGGCCTGGGCCATTTGATACTGAAAAAAATGAAAAAAAAAAAACAGAGAGACTTGATGGTATAAGTCGGATTAAAAAACCTGCAACCAGAAAAAGAGTGAAATGAAGTTGAAGAAAGGAAAAGAGTGAAAATAGTGGGTGTGGATCGAATTTGAGAGAGAAGAGAGTACCTGGACGACTCGGAGTGAATTTGTGGATGTGTTAAATGGAGACGAAGAGAGAGAGAGGACAGTGCTCGTGAAGACTGAAGAGCTTGTTTCTTTCTTAAAGAAAGGATCCAGATGTAGAGATCCTGGAGATGATTCGGCTTCTAATACGCAAATTATGCAATGTAACAATAAAATTTCAAGATAAAATTTTTTATAAAAAAACATCATTGTGTAGTTTTTGATCTAACCGGGACAAGTAGAAGTGTATGTTGCCCGTAGTCTCTTTAGCCTATTCAATTATAATTCTCAATGTTTTAACAAAATTAAATACGACAAAATAAGAAATTTGAAATTTGAAAGATTTAACCAACTATAAAATTAGTTAAAGATTGAATAAATTTTAATTAAAAAAGTATTATATAAAATTTAATTAATTAGTTTTAATTTTTAAAAACTGATTAGTTTACGAAAACCGACTGCTCGATTAACAAACTGATTAATTTTAACAAAAATGATTATTAAAACAAATTAAACCGAAAAGTTAAAATTTGAACTAAAAATTTAACCTGTTCAAAATTTTTACAATTAAATTAATCAAATCGATTTAATTTTTAAATCATTGATATTTCTTATATACCTATTACAAACAAAACTTTCCACGTATTTTACATCATCTATTAATTCTTTTTTAGCTAAATGAAAATATATTTATTAATACGTCGTAAAAGGAAACTATATAATTTGTCTATCTACTCATATTTTCTCTCTCTCTATCCCTTGATCTCCCATTAGAGATGGGAAAAGTATGTGAGGACAGGTCCACATGTTTGCCTAACTACAACAATATTAAACTTCAAGCCCCTAAGTAACCATAATTGTCTCTTAATACCATTTTTTTCCTATCTAATAAAACCTATTGCACCGTATGATATTATTTCATTGACATTTTTTATATTATAAAGCTAGCTATAACAAAGAAAAAGGCCCTCTTTAGATGATCAATTGGAAATCTACATCGGGGAAGGAAGAAAATTAATAACAAAGAAAGTCGACACTCAAATGAACAATGCACACGAATCATATCAATTAGTGTGTTTTTTTTTTGATAATTTTGTGTGTGTTTGTTGCCTTATTTTTAGGATTTTACAATGAGTTGAATTGATAGAGGTTTATAGTATAAGGTATGTCAAAGTTCCTTCTTTAATGCCATCACCACTATAATCCCCATAAATATTCTTACCCTTGTTTTATTCCTTTTATTTTTGTTTGTTATATTTGTCATGTGTGTTGCTTTCAGTTCTATGTCATCTTCCACATTAAGGATAATGTGTTGTTCAAGTGTAAGGACATACACGCACTTGCATATAATTTGTATATGAATTTACATTCACATTGTGTTAGTTTTTTTATTAAGCTTGCATTGTGTAAACATTTTGTTGCATGATATGTGCATTATGTGAACATGTCAATGGAATAAAATTGATAGGAATTAGCTTATCTATGAACATGATCATTTAATTTGTGAAGAAACATTAGTTTATGAAGTTTGTGTTTTAAGCCTTTTTTAGGTGAATATATTGAGTAGAATATTGTGCTTATTTTTTCATTGTATAACAATTGTTTGAACACACTTATAATTAAATTCATTTAAATTAGTAGACATTATTATTACCCTTTCATGGAAGTGAATGATTAGGAAGAAGTGATGCAGGTAAAATGTGATAAAAAAACCCCACACACATATAAAGTGTGTTGTATAAATATGTTAAACAAATTTCTAATTCTGCTAACCGGTTAAAAAATAAGTTAAAAATAGAGCTAGTAGTCAGTTGTGAGTTATGATCTAATTGAGTAACTCGGAATATCACAACAAAATGTTTGTCTTCACTTCAAAAGGCTAGAATGATACTCCAACCAAGCTTGATAATATGGTGTTGACAATAAAATTGAACCTATGAATCTTCTTGTTAAATGTCAAAATAAATTTCATGAATGGGTGTTTAGTGATGACCTACCTCTTTAATTGTTATATAAGAATGAGTACATGCTTACAAGTATCATAGATGTCTAAATAGGTGTCGATATTTTGGTTGATATGTGTTTTTAAATTAAAGCGCTTGAACATGAATGGAATAAGTTAGTGTGTTGGAACTTTTCAAATGATTGATGTTTATGGCTAAGTTAATTTCATAAAATTTGATGCCACTGTACCATTATTGTATTATTACATGATTGTGTGTTTATATTTTGTTCGTTTTGTGATTTTAGTTTTGCTTCGGGACAAGCAAAAATTTAAGTGTGGAGATATTAATAGATGTAAATCATAGTTTTTCAGGTGTTAGTGTTTTCTTATAAGACAATCATGTGTTTAGGACTTAGATTTATGTTCTTGTTAGTGTTTTTGCTTATTCTGTTTGATTAATTGTTGTTTAAGGAAAGAGTTTGATCTTAGTTATATATTTTAAGGATTGATTAATGTGTTAAGAGATGAGTAAAGACAGGAAAAAGTGAAGAAAAGAGGAAGAAAAAGCTGGCGAAATAAGTCTGGCACAATGGTGTATGAGGAAGCAACAAGATAGAAGTCTCGGATATGATCGTGCAATGTCATACATGATTGTGCTAGAGAGTTAGACTAGTGTCATGCATGATCGTGCATAGCCATGCACAATCATGCAAGGTGTTTTCTAGGATGTTAGTTTTTTATACTTTTAATGTTTAGGGCTATTTTTGGAAGATATACACTTGAACCAAACCAAACTAAACATACCCAAATTCCCGCCTAAGCAAGGTATGGGGAGGGTAAGATGTACGCAGTCATGCCCGCATCTCCGATAGAGATACAGAGACTGTTTCCTTATAGACCCCCGGCTAAGGTAAGAGCAAA
>JANQAP020000172.1:6379854-6408411 GCA_026874005.2 Erythroxylum coriaceum
TTTCTACCCCTCAAAAACTTTATAATTAAAGCCTAATCACAATAAAAAATAAAATTAATCCCAAACATATTGAAGAAGAAATCGGGGTCCAACACTATAAGATTTCGTTGTTATCCCTTCTTCTTGATGAAACCTAGCCTATCTACCTTGGTAAGATGATGATCGTGTGATTCTTTGGAGCTAGGGTTAAGTAATGTTCTGAAGAACTTTGGAGCTAAAACAAGTAAGTATATCAAGGATCTTCATAGTTTGTTTAATAAAAGTATTTATGATTATCATTAGGGATAGATGGATGGGTTAAGAGAGTTGGATATATGCTGAAACGTTGATTAATGTATGGATATGTTTTTATGTTTTATTTTTGTGTTTAAGATCAATAATAGATTATGTATTGTTTTATAGATGATTGATAGTGTAAATGGTGTATAAAAGTGTGTAAAAATGTTGATGACTAAAGGGATATAAATGTGTTCTATTTTTACGTAGATGATAAACCATAATTTATGGATTGATGTATGAATGATTTTGAGATGGAAATGAAGTGAGAGTGAAGAGGATATGAAGTGGAAATGAGGAATTGTGTATAATATGTCTTGGATATAGTATGAAAAAGTTAGGAATGCATGTATAATAGGATTAAGTAAATGATGATAAATCAATTGAGAAGAGTTTTATGAGTTTAATGTAACCAAAATGGTAGTTAGATTAGCATGAAATGAGGTTGTCTAATTGGACATAAATTCTGGAAAACTTGAAGGGTAAATGATGTTTTAAGTATGTGGAATTCGTGGAGAAAAGAAAGAGAAAAGGCAGGCCACAATCATGGCCTTCAGAGCATGATTGTGGCCTGATTAATTAGGTTCTGTCATGATCGTGGCACCCATCCCACGACCGTAGCCAGTTGTAATGGCTTCCGTCACGATCGTGGGAAGATTCACCATGATCGTGGGCAAGCATAAAGGGTGACATTTTGTCTTTTAAATGATGTTTAAAACAACTAATGCTAAGGTACTTTCCTATGGTGTATTTAGACTTAAATAAGGCTTGAAATGAACCTAGTTTGATGATGGATTAGGTGATTAAAGTGTTCTTAGGAATTATAATGTGATTCAAAGGAGATGAATGATATGAATTAAGTAAGCTTAAATGAGAATTTGGATATTATGTGATCATACAAGGCTAGAAAAATATTAGTGAATGATATATTGATGAGTTAAAAATAATTATGTAAAATTGAGGTGTAAACTAAACATATATAAGTGATAATGTTTAAATGATCATGAGATTTGAATTAAGGACACATACCCAGGAATGTCATTAGGCATGTATTGTATATAAAACATATACAAATGTGTATAAATGAGTACTAATATGATTGAGAATTTTAGTAATGTGCATAAATGTGTGTATTGCATGATATAGAAGCGTAAATAGAACGACAACATCCAGACATTGCTGGGACGTGAAGGCAATAGCTATCTGAAGCTTACTGTGAGTAACCTAGATGTTCTCACTAAGATTGATTGTAATTACTTAAATTCCAATTATTGAACTAATACTAATATGTGTGTGATAATTCTGGACATTGATGGTCTGAGGAGTTTAATAATTGGGAATATATTGGAAGCGATCATAATTGAATGTTAATTTGACATAAATAAGTGTTCTCAACAAATATGTTGAATGCTAGACTTAGGTCCAATGAAAATGTGAAAAGTGATTGTGTAAACTGAATGAAAGTGATTGATTGAATATATGTGATTTGATGCATTTCATTACATGATATGCATGATCAAATAAAGGTAGTGAGGCTAGAGTGGCTAGTGAAAAAGAGTTTAAAGCTGAGCAATGTGTATAAAGAGCCACAGGTTCACTAGTAAAATGAGTCCGGTATCTACAACAGATACGAGACAGTTATCAATGAGCCCGGTATCTACGATAAATACAGGACAGTTAAAAAGGCATTCGATCACAACAAAATAATAACGAGAGTGAGTTACATATGCATTGCATATATAATTTAATATGTATGAAATGAATGATTAAATTGAGTTGTTGAACTGTTCTGAAACAAAAAAAATGTGAATGTAATAATTAATTATATGATCTGTCTATGAATTGAAATGCGAATTGTCATTGTGTATGATATGAGTGAGCACATCAATGATGGTTCGCTCATTGAGTTCGCAAAACTCATCAAAATTGCAACGTGGCTTTTCGGGTACGAGAGAGGACACTTAGCTATTAAGACGTTTTAGAAGAAGTCTTATACTTGCATTTTGGAATCAAGAAATGGCTCAAACAGCGATCAGCTGAGATTGAGGAGTTAGAATATTGTTGTATAGTTCTCATTTTATGTAGAATGTTGTAAAAGAGCAGTAGACTCTTATAAGCATTTTGATACTGTGTATATATAGATTATGTATGAAAAGCTACAGTGTATTATGTTTTATAAATGAAATGGGAACGTTTTGATAATTTTGATAACTGCATTTTATGTATGATGTCATATAAGTAAATGTGACTGCTCTAACACGCCGCCTTCATAGAGTATGTTCCTAAACGTCCATAAGATGTCGAGTATGTGCCCGGTAAAGTGGGGTATTTTAAAAACCAAACCATATAACACATCACTAGACTTTTATTGGCCAAAACCACCTAAATTGGGCTCTGATACCACAAAATGTAACAACCCCCTATACAGAACCTTCAACCACCCATATACATAGCAACTAAATTCCTATACAAATAGTCACAGCATACAATTCTATTCATTTACAGGTACTGTCATCACATATTTTTCTCTTCAACAATACACATATACATATTACAATTCATATCATTTAACATTATCATTGAAAAGTAGTAGTACATCTTTATATTTACATGTTAATCTAAAAGGAAAACATAGAATTCCCTTTATTACATATACAACCATTCTTTATTCAAAAGACACATCCAAATGTACTTTTATTCCTAGTTGTTGGCCTTGGTCATTGTAGATGTTCCCTGTATCTCACTCCTATCACTTGTATCTACACGGATTAACACCCATGCTAATCTTGAAAGCTTAGTGCGAAACACATTTAGGTTAGGTGACCACTTACAGCAGTCATTCGCCAAGCACACTCGTTTATAAACATCACAACTTATATAAATAATGATGGCATACTTAATCAAAATATATAATGCAAACATGCTTCAATATGTTATCCATATATCAAAAATGCACATTGATAAGTCAAATATTGATATTCAATGCTTGTTGATATAGATTATTAATAAAAATGCAAATGCTCATTAATATCGATTATTTATTTTGTCATGTTGTATTTCTTGTTTATAACCATTTACTTTACTTTCTGTGTTAAGTTTGCACATTCCCGTGGGTGTGGATAACGAGCTCTATGGATATCCGAAGATATCAAACTGTGGATACCTGAAGGCAACGAACTGCGGATACATGAGGGCATCATACTGTGAATACCCAAAGACATCAAACTATGGAGACATTATAGTCTCGAAATGAATACACCATTGGTGTCAAACTGTAGCAATTGTGTTGTATCCTTATAAGCATACCTATCTATCCACCACCAAAATAATACAATAGGCACTGTAACATTTCCTTTAACCATTTTGCAATTTCATAATTCATATATTGACAAGTTATATGATATATATTTCAGGTCATAAAATCTGTATCTATGTTCATACATGCAAGTCATAACTTGCCACCATTAGAAAGGTATCAAAATCACACTTGTATAATCATACCATACACATATGAACGATAAATATGCATAAAAATCATTTATGTACATGTAAATTTTCTTTTGTATGCATTATACTCACTCTTAAATTCCAATGTTCAATTACCCAATTCACATAAGGTAAGTCCAATTTTATTTATTTCTAGGTGTTTGAAAATTTTCACACACATTCAAAAAGGTTCAGATAAGATTCGGTAAAAATAGTGTAATTTCCTTCCTGTCATATCCCCTACCCAGAATTCATACCCCCAATTTTTCTGCAATTTTCTTATAGAAAAAGTTTGAATTAGGTGTTGAGGTCTTATGTACATCTGTTTCCCTATGTCTCTAGCTTCCAAAACAATAAAAAGAAAGCCAGTTGGATCTCTAAAACATGAGATATAGACAAAACATCACAAGCTACTCCAAAATAGGGGCAGCATCAGGTCACCATTTTCAATCTCAATTTCCAATGTCATAAAGCCAAAATTAAGTCAAACTATCGTCTATAGATGTTTGTAGGCTGAGTGATTAACCAAACAATGTGACTGGTTCAATAAACCCTAGGCAGAATTCCACTACATGATACTCTCTTGTCATATTCAACTATTTCTATACAAGATAACACCAAAATAACACCAAAGCATCATCCTAGCAACCATTACACATCCAAATAAATCTTTTTATCCATTCAAACATATATATAAAGAGAAATTAGACTAAGTGTAATCCCAAACCATAAAATTGGCGAAGTAGTTCTTTTAATGCTTTTCCTTCGTTTTCGCTTTGGCTTTGCTTGAATCACCAAATGAAAGACGATAGGATGAAGAAGGTGAAACAGAGAGGAGAAAAATCCAAAGTTAAGCCATCAAAGTTTTGTCTATCTCCCCTCTCCATATGCCTTTTCATGAATTTTCTAGTCTTAGACATATGTTTCAATCCCATTGGATCATATGTTTAACATATGTTACAATCCTATTGGACCACGTGTTACAATTCTATTATACTAGGTGTTACAATTATATCGGACCATATGTTTCAATTCTATTAGACCATTTGTTACAATTCTATTGGACACACACAAGCTTTAATCTTATTGTTCACACATGCTTTACTTTAATTGGTCTATGTGTTAACTTTAGAAAAATCGCATATTAGTCCTTTTTCTTCTTTTAATTCCCACATTGGTCTATAATATTATCAATTAATTTCATTCCCCTATGTCTTAATTTTCTAATAGAATAAATTTCATGCAATTTGGTTAATTATATCAAGATTTATACCCCAAAAACTACAGGCTATTCGAAAATAATGATAGCAACAAGAACTTAATTTCAAACCAGATTTCAAAACTCTTAGAAGTAGAATCAGATTTGGTTCCTTCATCAAATTTTTAGAACTATGTCTCTAGTTTAATCTCCAATTGTAATTATCCAATTTGGAGGTCTAAAGGCCAAGATATGGCCAAATTATCGAAGTCTATTCAGTGGAACCTATCCATTCAGCAAGGTACACATCCCAAATCAACTAACTTCCGCCTTATCATGCAAAAGTAACATAAAAATACATCCAGTTTAACCGAAAACATCCCATTTGCTTATGGAATACTTCTTTTATCAATTCCCCTCACATCACGCTCATAAATCCAAGCAAATATATCAAAAATTCCTATCCATATTTCACGTCTAAATATGTATGTCTATGTCGAAACGATCAAATTACCCATTTACCTATATCTTTTACTTAAAGTACCATTATTTCTCTTACTATACTTAGATGCACTTAATTCATTCGTTATTTTCACTTCTTAACACACCCTAGACATGCTATAATACTTCTAGGGTATACGTTGAGGCCTTACATTTCTCTCCCTTTTAAAGAGAATTTTGTCCTCGAAATTCATAAATGTAATGAATAGCTGGGGTATTGAATTCTCATCATCGATTTGGGTTCCCAAGTTGCCTCTTCAATACCATAATGTTGCTAGAGCACCTTTACTAAAGGCATTTGCTTATTTC
Source organism: Erythroxylum coriaceum (assembly GCA_026874005.2). Lineage (NCBI taxonomy): Eukaryota > Viridiplantae > Streptophyta > Magnoliopsida > Malpighiales > Erythroxylaceae > Erythroxylum > Erythroxylum coriaceum. The sequence continues at coordinate 6,385,625 of JANQAP020000172.1, forward strand.
TTAATTATTTTACTTCTTTAGCTAGAATTTCCTTTGGCTCTTTTTCGTATGAGAAGTTTGGTTAGATCTTTATTTCTTGTAAGGGTAACATATGTGAATCATCCAATCAGTACCGCTATAGCATTGAAGCATGGAATACATCATGCAACTTGGATAGTTCCATAGGAAGAGCCAACCTGTATGCCACTGGTCTAATCCTTTCAAGGATTTCATAAGGACCAATAAATCTAGGACTAAGTTTTCCTTTTTTCCCAAATCTTAACACCTTTCTCCAGGGGGAAACGTTTAAGAAAACTTTGTCACCTACCATATATTCAATATCTTTTCTCTTTAAATTAGCATATGATTTCTTTCTATCACTTGCGACCTTCAATCTTTGCTGAATAACCCTCACTTTCTCTTCTGTCTTTAATTATGTCAGGCCCAATCATCTTGTTCTCAGTCAGTTATGTCTAATAAACTGGGGTTCTACATTTCCTGCCATATAATGCTTCATATGGTGTCATGCCTATACTAGACTAGTAACCATTATTGTAGGCAAATTCCATCAAAGGAATGTATCCATCCTAACTTCCTGGAAATTCCATAACATATGCCCTAAGCATGTCTTTCAACACCTATATAATTCTCTCATATTGCCCATCCGTTTATGGGTGAAAGGTTGTGCTAAAGCTTAGTTGAATACCTAAAGCTGTTTGCAAACTTTTCCAAAACCTTGATGTATATTGTGGGTCTCGGTCATAAACAATTGACAATGGGACTCCATGTAGTCAAACAATCTCATTCACATATAACTCAACTAACCATTCCATATAATAATTAGGTCGAATCGGTATAAAGTGAGCTGATTTGGTGATGTCCACTATGACCTATACCGCATCATGTTTTCTCTGTATGAGGGTTAGACCTATAACAAAGTCTATGGTGATATTATCTCATTTCCAATGTTGAATAGGAATGGGATTCAATAGGCTAGATGGGACTTGATGTTCAGCTTTCAACTATTGACAAATCAAGCACTTGGACACATAGTCCACTACATCATGCTTCATTCCCGGCCACCAATAATATTATTTCAAGTCCTGGTACATCTTGTTACCCCCAGGATGCATGGTGAACATAGTATTATGGGCTTCATGTAATAACTTCTTCTTCAAGTCCTTTACTGTCGGTACGTATAATCGACTCTTAAAGTATAGACTTCTGTCATCTTTCACTACAAAATCAGTATATTTCCCTTCTTGCACCTCTTGCACAATTTGTTGCAACTTGGCATCATCTTTCTGTGCATGTACTATCATCTGTTTCAAGTCAGGACTTGCTTTTAACTGAGCCATCAAAGCTCCATCTAGTGCAAATCTCCATCTACTATGATGTAATGATAGTGCTGAAATAGACTTCTTACTCAAAGAATTTGCTACCACATTAGCTTTTCCTGGGTGGTAGTCAACTATTCAACCATATTCTTTAAACAATTCTAGCCAACGTTGTTGCCTCAAATTTAACTCCTTCTGTGTGAGCAGATACTTTAGACTCTTATGTGTATACTCTACATCTTTCCCCATATAAGTAATGCCACCAAATTTTCAAGACAAACACCACTACTGCCAATTCTGAATTATATGTAGGGTAGTTTTGTTCATATGGCTTTAACTGCCTAAGGAAAAAGTCACCACTTTCCCATTTTGCATCAATTCACAACTCAGACCATTCCTAGAAACATCACTATACATGACATACTCTTTGCCCAGAGTTGGTCGTGTCAACACTGGAGCTTCGATGAGCATCTTTTTTAACTGCTCAAAACTAGATTGGCATCTATCATTCTATTCAAACTTTGTACCTTTTTAAAGTAACTTTGTGATTAGAGAAGCAAGTACTAAGAACGACAAATAGACCAATATATCATCTATAAGCACCAAAACAAATTGGTCTAAGTGGGGTCGAAACACCCTATTCATCAAATCCATGAAAGCAGTCGATGCATTAGTTAGCCTGAAATGCATCACCATGAACTCATAGCAATCATATCAGGTCTCAAACGCAGTCTTTGGAACATCTACATCTTTTACCCAAAGCTGGTAATGACACAACCGTAAATCAATCATAGATAACACTCCTACATCTTTCAACTGATCAAACAAATCTTCTACTCTGGGCAATGGATAATATTCTTTACAGTCACCTTGTTCAACTATTTATAGTCTATACACATTTGTAGGGTGCCATCCTTCTTTTTGACAAAAAGGATTGGCGCTCCTTATAGTGATAGAATGAGCTGGATAAAACCCTTGTCAAAAAACTATTGTAACTGAATCTTCAACTCTTTTAACTCTGTAGGAGCCATTCTGTAAGGTGCCCTTAAAATAGGAGCAGCACTAGATACAATCTCAATAGATATTTCTACCTCCCTCTCAGGTGGCAAACCTAATAACTCTTCTGGGAACATGTCAAGAAACTCATTTACTACCGGTATGTCTTGTAAGTTCACCTTCTCCCTTTTTGAATCAAGTACTAAAGCCAAATATGCCTCACAGCCTTTTCTAAGAAGTTGTCGTGCTTGTATGGTTAATATTACATTAGTCAAAAGACTAGACCGAATACTATGCACCACTTTTTCTAAACCATCAAAATCTTTAAGCACAACTATTTTCAACCCACAATCAACTATAGTTTAGTGTTTGGACAACCAATCCATACCCATGATCAAGTCAACTTCATGGAAGGTTAGTTCTATCAAATCAACAGCAAATTGTTTCCTATGTATCATAATAGGGCAATCTCTGTACACTCTATTCACATATATGATATGGCTCAATAGACTAGTCATATGTATATCATAGGCTAGTCGATCTACTAATAAAATTCTATCACACACTATCAACTAACTTGTCACCAACATCACGAGGTCTTTCTATCTCTACTATCTATAAGAAAACAAGGACATTTGCATTAGGCCAACAGAAAAACCAAACCATATAACACATCACCAGACTCTTATTGACCAAAACTGCCTAAATTGGGCTCTAATACCACAAAATGTAACACCCCTATACAAAACCTTCAACCACCCATATCCAGGGCAACTAAATTCCTGTATAAATAGTCATAGCATACATTTATATTGATTTACAGGGACTGTCATCACACATTTTTCTCTTCAACGCTACATATATACATATTACAAAATTTCATATCATTTAACATTATCATTGAAAAGTAGTATTACATGTTTATATTTACATGTTAATCCAAAAGGAAAACATACAATTCCTTTTATTACATATACAACCATTCTTTAATCAAAAGACACATCAGAAGGTACTTTTACTCCTAGTTGTTGGCCTTGGTCCCTGTACCTCACTCCTATGACTTAGATCTACATGGAATAACACTTGTGCTAAGCTTGAAAGCTTAGTGGGGAAAACACTTAGTTTGGGTGACCACTCACAGTAATCATTCGCCAAGCACATATATTTATAAACATCACAACTCATATAAATAGTGATGGCATACTTGATCAAAGTACATAATGTAAACAAGCTTTAATATGTTATCTATATATCAAAAATGCACATTAATAAGTAAAATATTGACATTCAATGCTCATTGATATAGATTATCAATAAAAATGCAAATGCTCATCAATATCGATTATTTATATTGTCAAGTTGTATTTCTTGTTTATAACCATTTACTTTACTTTCTATGTGTTGCACATTCCCGTGTTTGTGGATAACGGGAGTTGTGGATATCCAAAGATATCAAACTGTGGATACCCAAAAGCATCGAATTGTGGAGACATAATAGTCTCAAAATGAAGACATCATTGGTGTCAAACTGTAGGAGTTACGTTGTATCCCTATAGGCATGCTTATCTATCCATTAGAAATCTCAATGAGCTAGCCAGGCCATGGTGACCCGTGGTCTAACCCATCCCAGCTTACATGGCTTATTTGGCCCGTGGCTGGGGCTATGGCCTGATGGGCCACGGGCAGGCCTGGCCAGCCTGACCTGTGCTTCGTTTTTTAAATAAAAAACTTTCAAAATATCGTCGTTTTTGACAACACGACATCGTTTCGAAAATAATGACCAGCCCGTAACAGGCCCACGGTCTACTAGTGGTCAGTCCGTAGCCCATGGCCTGCCTATGGCCTGGCCAATTCGGGTCAAAAATGGGTCGGGCTAACTTTGACATTCCTATTATCCACCACAAAGACAATAGAGCAGGCACTGTAACATTTCCTTGAACCATTTGCCAATTTCACAATTCATATATTAGCAAGTTGCATGATATACATTCAAGTCATAAAATCTATATCTATGTTCATATGCGAGTCATAACTTGCCACCATTAGAATGGAGTCAAAATCACACTTGTACAATTATACTATACACATATGAACGATAAATATGCATACAAATCATTTATGTACATGTAGATTTTCTTTTGTACGCATTATGCTCACTCTTAAATTCTAATGTTCAATTACCCAATTCACATAAGGTAAGTCCTATTTTATTTATTTCTAGGTTTTTGTAAAATTTCATAGACATTTAAAAAGGTTAGGATAAGATCCGGTAAAAATCAGAAGTGAGAAAAAAATTCAAAATAATGCAATTTCCTTCCCATCGTGTCCCCTACCCAGAATTCATACCCTCAGTTGTTCTACAATTTTCATATAGAAAAAGTTCGAATTATGTGTTAAGGTATTATGTACATTTGTTTTTCTATGTCTCTATTTTCTAAAAAACTAAAAAGCAAGCCCGTTGGGTCTCTAAAATATGAGATATAGATAAAACATCACAAGCTACTCCAAAATAGGGGTAGCATCAGGTCACCATTTTCAATTTCAATTTCCAATATCATAAAGCCAGAATTAAGTCAGAGTCTCTTCTATAGATTTCTAATTATATATTTTAATTTTCATATGAAACTAAAATAACGCAATTTAGATGTCTGTAGGCTGAGTTATTACCCAACAATGTGACTAGTTCAATAAACTCTAGAAAGAATTCCACTACACAATATTCTCTTGTCATATTCAACCAATTCTATGCAAGATAACACCAAAGCATCATCCTATCAGCCACTACACATCCAAATGAATCTTTTTATTCATTTAATCATATACATAAAGAGAAATTAGACTAAGTGTAGTCCTAAACCTTAGAATTGGCAAAGTAATGCTTCTAATGCCTTTCCTTCCCTTCCTCTTTGGCTTTACTTGAATCACCAAATGAAAAATGATGGGATGAAGAAGGTGAAATGGTGAGGAGAAAAATCTAAAGTTAAGCCATCAAAGTGTCATCCATCTCCCCTCTCCATATGTCTTTTCATGAATTTTCTAGTCTTAGACACATGTTTCAATCTCATTAGACCATACGTTACAATCCTATTGGACCATGTGTTACAATCTCATTAGACCACGTGTTACAATTCTATTAGACCAAGTGTTACAATTCTATTGGACCATATGATACAATTCTATTGGACTATTTGTTACAATTCTATTGGACATGCATAAGCTTTAATCTTATTGGTCACACATGTTTTACTCCAACTGGTCCATGTGTTAACTTTATAAAAGTTGCATATTGGTCCTTCTTCTTCTTTTAATTCCCATATTGGCCTATAATATTATCAATTAATTTCATTCCTCTATGTGTTAATTTTCTAATGACATAAATTTCATGCAAATTGGTTAATTATATCGAGAGTTATATCCTAAAACCTATAGGTTGTGAAAACAAGGATAGCAGCCAAAACTTAACTTCAAACCAGAATTCAAAACTCTTAAAGAAAAAATTAGATTTCAGTTCCTTCATCAAAGTTTTATACCTATGCTTCTAGTTTAATCTCAATTGTAATTATCCAATTTGGAGGTCTACATACCAAGATAAGGCCAAATTATAGAAGTCTATTCAATGGAACCTATCCATTCAGTGAGGCACTAATTAACTAACTTTAGTCTTATCAACAAGAACAACACAAAAAATACATCCAGTTTAGTCAAGAACATCCCAATTGCTTATGAAATACTTCTTTAATCAATTCTACTCACATCAAGCTCATAAATCCAATCAAACATATCAAAAATTCCTATCCATATTTCACATTTAAGTTTGTATGTCCATGTCAAAACAAACAAATTACTCATTTACCCATTTCTTTTACATTAAGTACCATTATGTCTCTTACTATACTTAGATAAACTTAATTCATTCATTATTTTCACTTCTTAATACACCCTATACGTGTTAAAATGCTTCTACAGTATATGTTGGGGCCTTACACTATACATAACCACATTTGGACTTATACCTTATATGTCAGATATCTGCCATCCCATAGCCATCATCCTCTTTCTAGTGATATTCACCACCATACTCTTTTGATCCCCATCCAGCTAGTTGGAAACAATGATAGGTAAAGTTTCTCCCTCACCTAGAAAGGTACACTTTAGGTGTGTGGGTAAAGGCTTCAACTCTAGAGTTGGTGGCTTTTTAATAGAGGATGGTATGGGTGCTTCAGTTCTCACTAGTATGTCTTGATATGTTAGAGCACTCGACTCCTCTGCCTCTCCTTCTGCATTCTTCTTAGCTTCCTCAAAATTCTCTTCCTTATATCTTACTTGTTTTTTGCAACTCTCCTCTTGCTCTTTAATACATTCATTCATGATATCGATCTTCTTGCAAGAGCTGCTATCTTTTGAATTTTTCAAGACTTTGTTCATATTGAACTCTACATGATTATCACCAATATAAAGAATTAGTTTTCCTTCATTAACATCTATCAGTGCTCTCCCAGTGTTCATGAATGACAATCCTAGAATTAATGGATAATTACTATCCTCTTTGAAATCTAATACCACAAAGTCAACAGGAACAATGAATTTATCCACCTTCAGGATGACATCTTCCACTACACCAAACGGTCTCTTTATTGATTGATCTGCCAAAAAAATGAGCATTAAAGTTGGCTTCACATCACATAGCCCCAATTTCCTAAACATCAACATAGGCATAAGTTTAATACTTACACTTAAATCATATAGACATTTCACAAATTCCAAGTCACCAAATACACAGGGTATCATAAAGCTCCCTAGATCCTTCAATTTAAAAGGAATGTGATATGTCTTTTAGGAACTTTGCATACTTAGGCATGTGTTCCAATGCCTCGATAAAAGATAAATTAATTTGCAAAATCTTTAGGTTTTACAGGAACTTTGCAAAAGGTTTTACAGGAACTTTGCAAATTATGCATCCAATATATTATTTTGCAATCTCTATAGGAATGGGATTTTAGGTAGGTATAGGATAGGAGCAACATAAGAAGGATCCTCATTCTTTTCTTCATCATTTTTTTACTTTTCTTGGTCCTCTACAAGTTAGGTTTTAGCCTGTTTTTCTACTGGTTCTTTAACTCTTTCCCACTTCTAAGTGTGATCGCTTTTAATTGCTCCCTTAGATTTGTTTTAGTATTACTTGGGAGACTCCCCACACTTCGTCTAACAATGCATTTGATATCTACTTAATTATTAATACATTTATTCCATACACCTAGTGACTAATGATATGAAATGCTTAAGACGTTCACTTTAGTTCATATTTGGGTTTAGGTATAATTCAGAAATGAAAGAGCTAAAGTAAGTCGAAAACACAATATTTAAGTCATTTTTTGAAGATTCACAATCATTTGTCTTCATGGAGCAAGAATGAGAAGGATTAGAGCAAAAGGAGATAAGAAAATGCATGAAGATGATAAATATATATTGAAAACATCAAAATGAAGAGTGTAGGAAGTGACTCACGACTAGCATTAATTTGTCATGGTCGTGAGACATCTTTCTTAGCCATGATGAATTTGTCATGGGTGTGAGACACTCATGCCAATTACACATGTTGCATGGGTGTGACACTCCTTGCCACACCCATGCAAGGTGGCTTACATCCATGAGCCCCATGACTTATACTCACGGCCGTGAACAATATATATACGCCCATAACATATTACCAGTTCACCCGAAAACCATACTTTATGTTATAAAAACATTGTTTTAATGGAAGAAACATCAGAAAAGGTTGGAGGAAATGATTTAGGGGTTTCGAGATAATGAAGAGGGAAAGAAGTTGTATACCTTGGAGACCTATGGAGGGATAAGCTTCTCGACACTAGTTCGGAGGTGATATCAATGCCAAAGAACTCGGTTAAGCATTTCTTTCATTACTTTTGTTGTTCTTTCTCTCTAAGGAATTGATTATGTTATCTTTTGTTTATTGAATTGGTTATTGTGTAAGAATTATTACATGCTCTATTTGATTGTTTTTATGTATGAACCTATTGCTAGAATCGAATATAATATATAACCATTCTGTTTCTGATTAATTTGCAGCAATTGATGGTTTTTAATCTTTAGGGATAACTTAGCTTAGGTTAAAAGACTCGAGCTTGTGTGGTTGTTGTCTTGATTAATCTATTTTCCTAATTCATAATGTGGTTGTCCAATTAAATCTAAAGAGCTTATTCTAGGTAGTTCGATAGCTAGGTTTAATTATCGAGCTCTTCTTAATTAAACATGTCCTGAGGAAAAATTGGGGTTAATAGAGCGTATTGTTAGCCTACGATTAATAATTGCTAGGAAAAGTATGAGAATAACAATTCAATGAAGTATGTTCAACTGTGTGTAGATCGAGATTGAACCAATGACAGAGCCCCTAATGTATTCATCACTTTTATTATTTTTGAGTATTTTATTTATTTATTTTTCGTTAGCTCAGTTTCATTTTATTTCCTTATTTGAAAATCAAACCAACCCCCCCCCCTCCAATAACCTAAACACCAATTCTTTTCATAACAAAAGATAACCGAACACTCTTTATGGGATTAACCTAGACTCACCACTACTATAGTTGTAAGTCTAGTCATTTTGAGTAGTGTTACAATGCACCGCATCAATTTTAACGCCGTTGTTGGGGGTGTGGAGCTTTAGTTTTTACTTTTGATTTTAATTAGTGTTTTGTATATATTTGTTTATAATTAGTATCTTTCCAGTTATTTCTTGATCTTTTCACTTTTTTTAGTGTTTGTGTTTTAAGAAAAAAAATTTACACGGACGGAAGCAATTTTTTCTATAACTCATATTCTCAATCCTTGAACAATGTTTAAAGTAATCATACAAACTTTAGGTATGGATGGGATAAACAGCAAAACTACTTCCTTGATAGTTTGCAGGACACACAGTAATTCCTATATAGACCAGAAGCTTCTTATTGCAACTCAGGTACATCCCTGGAAGATTTAGTTAGATCTTTTACTACTAATACTCTGCAATTTTAGCAAGAAGCAAGATCTAGAATCCAAAACTTGATAAGCCAGATGAGTCAAATGATGGAAGCGACCAACCTCCTAGAATCACAAAGTGGAGAGATGCAACCATCTCAACTCGAGGTGTACTTAAGGGACATTAGTGCAGAGACCTTACAGAGTGATTAGGAGCTTGAGAATCTTAACAGAACTACTCAAGGAATTGCTTGTGAAGAAGAAGTTGAGGTAAACGTTGAGTACCTTATTATTGTTAATATTAATTCTTCACCTTTACATAGCAGATTGGAGAAATTAAATGAGGAGGAAAATGTGAAGAGACATTCAAGATATTCCAAGAGTGCAGGGACCCAGTAAAGATTGAGATTCTGAAGAAAGGGAGTATGCTGAAAATTAGAGGTCATCAACTAAGACCCTATCATAAACAACCTCAAGTTAAGAGAGTGCAGACTATGACACCACATCATAATTTTGTCACGTGAGGAAAACAAGGTGCTTTTTAAGAGGCAACCCAAAGGAAATTAATTTCTTTTCCTTTACATTTTTGCAATTCTTTCTTACATGCATGTGTGTTTTTAAGTTTGCTAGTTTCTTACTTGTTTTTAAGTTTTAAAGTAAAAGGAGAGGGAGAATCAAAAAAACAAACAAACAATTTCTCTTTTTTTATTGCTTCTAGGACTGTATAGTTATTATTAGAGAGTGAATTGACTAGAAGAATCCATGGCAAATTTAGTATTTACTTTTGCTCTCGGATTGGTCAATATGCATCATCTTTAGAAGAGTAGTGACTAATGGTAGACATAAGCTAGTGAGATTTTGAGCCTTTATAGATTAACAAATTCATATCAGTCTCATTTTCTTTTGCTTATGTACCTTCATGACATGTACATCTTGACTTTGCTTCGATTTTCTATTCAAGAACACATTTTTATCACATGTACTAAAATGAAAATGATATATGCATTCTTTGTTTAATAAGCTACATTTGCCAAATAGCCTACCCGTCGTGATGATTTTCCCTTTGTTAAGCCCTTGAGCTTTATTATCCTTTCTTTTTGTGCTAACCACATTACATGTTTTACACCTACCCAAATGTCTTACCCAAGCCTTAAAGCTAGTGGAGCGTTTGTTGATTGTTGATAATTCTGGATGCATAAGAGTATAAGTGTGGGGGTATACATATATGTGGGTTAGTTACAATCGTTGAAATATCATTTTATTTCTTGAGATGTAGCTTCTTTCAATTTTTAAATGAAAAGAAAAAGAAAGAAAGAAAAAGAAAAAAGGAAAAGAAAAGAAAAGAAAAAAAGAAAAATGTTTAACTAAAAGTATCTATGAGGAAAGGCAATTGTTTTGCAAAGTTATTTATGATTAATGTCCCCTCTTAAAGTTGTATGGAATGAGTGACTTGAGTATAATGCATATGAGGTAGATGTTGCTTTCAAGGGTCACTCTTTATAGTTACAAAGTACTATTTGTGACCAACTTTTGTGAGTGATATATACTTCATGTGGTTTATGGTGAGAGCCTGAATTTGAGTTAGGAAACATAATTTTTGTATTCATTATAATTGATATACATAATTGTGCCTAAATGTTGGTTTTTGCGTTTGATGTTATATTGATTGTTTTTCTTGTTTCACTAACTTTGATTGCTTTTATACTACACATCCAAATACATCTCACCTTACCCTTGCCCACATTAAAACATTAAAAAGTCCTTTGATTCATGATTATACATGTGAATCTTAGTGGTCGAAAAATGAAATGATATGCAAAGTTGTGGAATGTCGTGATCATGAATGGTTTTAATGAGTAAATGTTTTGGGTCTGTGACTTTGGTTTTGATGTTTTGCCCGATGATGGTCAAAAACTAAGTGAGGGGGAAATTGATATGTGCTTAATTGTTAATAAATTTATTCCATAACACTTAGTGATTAATTATAAGAAATGCTTAAGATAATCACTTTAGTACATATTTGGTTTTAGGTACAATTCGAAAGCAAAAGATCTAAAGTGAGTCAAAAGCACAATATTTGAGTCATTTTTTAGAGATTCACAATCATTTGTCTTCATGGAGCAAGAATGAGAAGGATTAGAGCAAGAGGATAGAAGAAAATGTATGAAGATGATGAGTATATGTTGAAAACATCAAGAAGAAGAGTGTAGGAAGTGACTCACGGCCAGCATCAATTTGTCATAGGCATGAGACATCTCTCACGCCTATGACACATATTGTATGGGCGTGACACTCCTTGTCACATCCATGCAAGGTGGCTCACGGTTATGAGCCCTATGACTCACACTCATAGCTGTGAACAACATATGCACGCCTATGACATGTTGCCAGCTAACTCAAAAACTTACATTTTGGTATAAAAACATTGTTTTAATGACAGAATCATCAGAAAAGGTTGGAGGAAATGATTTAGAGGTTTTGAAAGAATAAAGATATATATAGAATAAAATAAATATATAAAGAATATATATATTATGTGTTCGAGTACGGGTTTTTGTCGATAAACAAAAAATCAAATGGATTCAAGTGAGGTTTTCTATAAAGTATCAATAATCTAGAGGGATCATCTAGAAAGCACGTTGTTTTGAATGCATTAAGATAGCGAAAGGCTGACATAGATGTTAAAAAAGTTTTGATTGAACTAAGCAAAAAGGGGGAAATGGACAAGGGCCAGAACTTACATACCTTAAAGACACATGGAGGGATAAGATTCCCAACACCAGTTCAGAGGTGATATCGACATCGAAGAACTAGATTAAGCATTTCTTTCATTATTTTTGTTGTTCTTTCTCTTTTAAGAATTGATTATATTTTCTATTTATTGAATTGGGTATTATGTAAGAATGATTGAATGCTCTAACCGATTGTTTTTATGTATGAATCCATTACTAGAATCAAATACAGTACATAATAGTTATGTTTCTTTTTCATTTGTGGCAACTAATGGTTTTTAATCATTAGAATAACATAGCCTAGGTTAAATGACCTGAGCTTGTGTGGTTGTTTCCTTGATTAATCTATTTTCCTAATTCATAATGTGGCTGTCTAATTAAATCTAGAGAGCTTGTTTTAGGTTGTTCGATAACTAGGTTTAATTAATGAGCTCTTCTTAATTAAACACGACCTAGGGGAAAACCAGGATTAACAAAGTTTATTATTAACCTACGATTAATAGTTTCTAAGAGAGGTATAAGAATAACAATTCAATGAAGTATGTTCAACTATTTGTAGGTCGAGATTAAACCGATGACCGGGTCCCTAACGTATTCATCGCCTTTATCATTTTTTAATGTTTTCTTTAATTTTTTTATTAGCTTAGTTTCATTTTATTTTCTTATTTGAAAATCAAACCAAACTCCCCATAACTTAAACACCAATTCTTTTCATAACAAAAGCTAACCGAACACTCTCTCTAGAAGTGACCTAGAAGTACCACTGCTATAGTTGAAGGTCTAGTTATTTTGAGTAGTGTTATGACTTGCTACGTCAACGTTCATAAGATGGCCCACTTGAACCTCTAAATTATGAATAAAAGAGGCATGATTCTTTGCTATTTGCATGAATATGCCCTTCTAGTCTCTTCTAGGCCTCTTTTGTACTTGTGATCTTGTTCATGATCTTGTCCAATTTTAAATCACTTATACTGGAATTGTCTTGTTGAAATATCTTCTGACTTTGATTTCTTAACAGAGTCCCTGTATTATTGTAATAACAAAATTTTAGGAGGTTCCTCTACCTAAGATTGTATGTATTTGTATAAGGGTTATTACCTCCTCCTCGACCAAATTATGTGCTCATATAGTTGAGTTGCTTCGTATTGTTGTTTTGCATTAAGAAGCAATAAGTGATAACATGATTTTCTTGCTTGTATAATTCGTATCTGTGTTGAATTGCTTTAAGAGAAGCTATAGACAAGGCTTTCAGGTTGTTTTGTTGCTTTATTAAGTTGGCAATTTTAGCCTATAGTGTTATCACTGAATCAACAGCAATTACTCCCTTCTAATCCCAGAAGGTTGACTATTGCCTCCTTCTATCTAATGTCCAAATACAACTATTTTTTGTCATCTCCTCTAGCAAATCTTCTACTTCCTCAGCTTTTTATGCATCAAAGATCCTACAACAATTGCATCTATGGTGCACCTCATGAGTGGATTAACTCTATTGTAAAAAGTTTATAATAGGAATTCCTTAGGTAGGTGATGATGAGGACATCTCCTTTGTAAATCCTTATACTGCTCCCATGCTTTGTATAGCGACCCCCTCATTTTGTTGGAAATTGGTAATCTCCTTTATTAGTCTTGTCATCTTCTTTAGAGGGAAGTATTGTTTAGGAAGGCTAGAACTAACTATTCCCATGTCATGACGTTGGCTGAGTTAAGAAAATTCAGCCATGCCTTAGCTCTATCCCTAAGTGTAAAAGGAAAAAGCCTCATTCTAACTGCATCTTTCGATAACCCATTGTATTAGAAAGTGTCACATATTTCAAAGAAGCTTGTCAAATAAGCATTGTGATCCTTATTGTCAAATCCATAGAACTGAACATTACTTTGCAGGATGTTCAGTAGTACTGGTTTAATCTCGAACCTATATGTCTGCAATGGTGGTACAATAATGCCTTATTGCGTTGCGTTGAACCCTGACCTTATAAAATCCGTAAGGATTTGCTACTGCTCTATTTGATTTAATTCTTCTACCATCATTCTTTCAATAACTTCTTGTTATTTCTCTCTTTGGATCTCTCTCTCTTGCCTAGTGATGTTGAGAGTTGGAGTTTTTTCAACTTTGCTTGAACTCAGAGTGATTCTTGTGTTCATACAATCGCAAGGACACAAGAATGGTAGGAACTATTCTTTCCTTATTTTGATTCCCTTAATCTTTGATTATTTAACTATGTTGGATTATGGATTTCCTAAGATTTTGATTACTCTCCCTTAGGATCTAATCAATTAACTGAAATTGAATTCGATATTTATATATTTGTAGTCGCTTGATTCGCAAACTACTCCTAACTTATTCAATTAGATTTGAAGCAATCTATTAGATAATTAATTTCACAACCAAAATCTCTCTTCGACCGATCATTAATTTGATAATTATGGGTCTATTAAAATGACAACTCTTGTTGTACAACCTAACACTAATTACTTTAACTCACTCTCTCGATTTGTTATATAGGATATACACGACAATTCTCACAAACATCCAAAAATATATTAAAATCAACAATAATTAAAGTTCACAAAATAATTTCAGAATAATTCTTAGTCTGGATGTAGAAATCCATAGACATTTTAAACATCATAGAAATACAATTACACATCAAAGATAATGAAGAAAGTAAAAGGAAAAGAGTAAAAATTATTTAAAGCCTTGATTTGGAATGCTGAAATTTCCTGAAGCTCTTCTTTGATCTCTCCATTTTCATCCACTTTTTATTTGTGGTTCCTGGTTCTTTTAGTATTTTTCATGTTCTTATACAGTGCATTTGGGTTATAGGGTTGTGTCTAGGTTTCTCCACTTTGTTCCATCCCAAAAATAGCCCCGAACTATAAAAACACAAAAAATCTCGTGCCTGGAAAACCTTTTTTCATTATCGTGACTCGACTCACGTCGCTCATCCTCCCTATCACAATCGTGATGTCTTTCATAGTTCTAACTTCTAAGTAATAATTTAAAGACAAAGTTTCTGATTTTTCTATGTATTTTTTAACTTACTAAATACTTGAATATATTATAATTAGTTAGTCTCCTCTAACAACATTTGCTCATAGATACAATGTTTGGCAATGTTTATATGGACATGATAAACCTCTTAATAATTAAGTTTTATAACGAATAAATTATCATATTCTTGTACAAAATATTTTTTATAAAATTCTATGTTCATCTCGATAAAAAAAATTATAATGAACATTTTTACTGGAACAAATTGGTCTCTATAAGCTTATATACATATGAAAATTCAAGTAGAAGTCTTAGTATAATATGTTTTGAGATGCCGAATGCTAACTTGATATTGGTAATTTACTATACCCTAAAGTATTCATACTAACCTTGAATGAATTATTTAGAAGAGGATTTGATTTGCTTATCATAATATATATGAAATTGCTTAGAAGAGGATTTCATTCGCTTGTGTACAATAAACCAACCAACTAATGAAGGAATATTCCTACTCTCAGGTTGTTTATTTTAAATCTTTATATTTTTCTAATCAATAGGTATTAATATTTTCTCATTTTTATTTAGTAATATATTATGTTATTATTAAACTTATTTAAATTATAACTTAAATTAAATTATTTATTACAGTTTATATACATTATAAGTGTTTTATATGATATTTTCTTCTGATAAATTATCATTAGGATTAATGATAATAATGTGGAGAGTATAAATGATTTCAGGTAAATAACTTAGAATAATTGGTAGCACATATTCCCAAAACTCCACTGACAACTAGAAAGAAACTATCATTTAACAAAAATTATAGATCTAATTAAAGAAGAATCCAATAGAATGAGAGTGACAGAGCAATAATATGCTGAAACATCCATATTGAGACAAACATCTAACTAAAGAAGCAAGATAACAATTAAGAAAACAGTTTACATAACAATTAGGTGTGGGTAAAAATTTTAGGTTGTTCCATTAATTTTTCTTATTTTTAATAAATTTAATGATTGTAATATTTATTTTTACCTAATTGCTTACTTGTTAAAAAGTTCTATTTATATAATGAATTACGAAAATAATATTAATTATAACGTTAATGTCAGACTCATTTTATAATAAATTAAAAGTTCGAACATTTTATTAATACTTTTAGTTCAAATTATTATTATTCATTAAAGTAAATATAATTTACCCTATTTTCTCCTAAGTATGTTAATTTCTTGTATTTTTAGAAATTAGTGTTTCTCTATCATAAAATTTTGTTATTTGTTCTTTCACTTCTGATATAAGATATTAAATTTTGCTTTTATTTTTTTCCCTTTGTCACTTTATTAGTTGATGTAATGATCATTTAGTATTTTGTTGAGCATGTGGACTTATAAATTGAATCGTTTATGTATAGATATTAAATTTTAATAATAAAAATATATTTTTAAAGTTTACATATTTATATATTATTGATTTATTGGGGCCCTTCTTTTTACTTTGCCTAAGGCCTATAAAACGTTTGGAACGTGAACACCGAAACATGTTGTTGACTCAAAGGAGTCAAGCTTCTTCGTTGTTGTTATCTTGGTTACTATTACAGATTCTAATCATCTCTTCCATTACTTGCAAGCTTGACCACACTCGAAATAGGTGGAGAGGAATTACCTTGGAGATCCAGAACTGCACCTTACCAGGTAATGGCAATGCACCCTTTTTCAATAGTTTAAAAACTATCTGGCATTCCTTAAGTGTAATCAACATAGTCTAAACTATAAAACCATTATCATAGCTCCTACCTCTTAGTCTCCAAGTTTATTATGTTCCACCTTCCTTCATTAGGGAGGTTACACCAACAAATCCTCTTCTATTGATAAGTATTTCCCTAATCAAGTATAATGTATTACCTAAAATTGTTGGAAATTCACAAATAAAATCATCTCACATCGAAAAGAGACATATGGATAAAGTGAGTTATATACAAAGATAGGACTTATAACCCAATGCCTAAAAGTTTTAGGTTGAGATATGATGTCCTAGTTGTATATGGGCTTACTTAGATCCAGTCCAATTTCTCCTCAAGCTCCCTCAAAACCCTTCATTGGTATTAAAGTCAGGCTGGTGAAGTCTGATGAATAGAGATTCATAGATTTGGGTCAGAGTGACTTAAATGGCTTCACATGAGCTATGGGTTGAGGGGGAGCTTGTCCGACATGGATAGATCCACTTGTAAGGGGGAGATGTTGGAAATTCACAAGTGAAGTCATCCCTCATCGGAAAGAGACATATAAATAAAGTGAGTTATAAATAAAGATAGAACTTATAACCCAATGCCTTAAGGTTTTAGGTTGAGATATGATGTCCTGGTTGTATATGAGCTCACTTGGACCTAGTCTAATTTCTCTCCAGACTCCCTCAAAACCCTTCAAAAATATCATATTTGCTTAAGGCCATCCCTTTATACATTATATTGTTCCTTTCTCACCAAAGAGTGTAAATACTATAAGACAAGGATGCTTTGAGGAACCAAAACTCTTGTCCCATTATTTTAATTGCACCACTAGCCCATGGAAAAATTAGAGGCCAATCACTCTCAATGTAACAAAGCCGAAGGAGTTTATGAATTCTAGATCATAATGTTGGAGTGTAGACACATTCAAAAAATAAGTGCTTGAGAGTAGACACATTTAGTTTAGTTTTACTATAAGTAAAGTATGATCATATTTATATCTTTGTATGCTTTTCATTGTACAAACACTATTTTAAAAGGTAAAGGTTGCATGAAGTACTTTTAGTTATGTTATATTTGCATGTACAATCTATATTTTGTAAATGATGAACATAAATAGATCAAAATTAGATAATTGCCTTCTTACAGCACATTTTCTACTATATTATAGCTTTAATATATATTTGTGATCATAAACAAGTACTTCAAAATTTAGTGATAAATAAACACTTAATAAGTTTTTAAAGAGTGCCAAATAGAAAAAGATTTATAAATATTACTTTGAATAATAAAAGTTAGGGTGTTTGTTTTAATTATTGTTAAGATTGAAATTTCATCTATAAGATTTTAAGATTATTAACTGAAATGAGAAGCCAACTTTGAAGTACATAATTTTATTATTTTTTAATGAGCATCCGTTTAATTTATTTGGATGTAAAAATACTTTTTAAACGAATAGCAATACATAAATAAATGGTAGAAATTATTTGGAAAAAACATGTTAAAATACGCGGTGAAATTATGAACATAATCGAAGAAAAAGAAATTTTTTGGACAATAATCTTATTTATGTTGTTCATATACGAGGATGAACATTAAATATTCTACCGGATTTTTGTTTTTGGACAATAATCTTATTTATGTTGTTCATGAATATGTAATAGAGTTATCGCTTGATCCTAATTTCGGTAAATTTAAAAAGAGAATTTGTAAAGAAAAAAAATTTTTCCTAACAAAAATAATTAATTATATATTTACTTTAAATTTAAATACAATATCTAACAATAAAGACAATATCATATATTATAAATTTATTATTTATTTAAATGCATTTTTAGACATTGAAGTAGATTTTTGTGCTTTTGGAAACTTTTTACTAGTGTTTGAATTTGAATTTTCACTATCGCTCAAAAATTATAACCAAATTTAAACTTTTAATAGTGAAATAGATTAATCACTAATGTGTAAATTATATTGAATATCTTGAAAATATATCTCGAACTACAAAAATTGCATTAGTGAAATATTATTTTATTCTTGAAAATATGATGTCGTTAAAAGTTTGAAAATATTTAAAAATAATTTTATAAAGGTTAAATTTTAAAGGAAAACATTAGAAATAAGAAGCAATTTTATTTGGCTTCAAATTTTGGGAAAAATATTTCAAATGTGACAAAAGTCGAAGTATCTTCAAACATTATTAACATTAAATATAGGTTAAAATATATTTATATTTAGAAAGGTTAAGATATAATTTACCTAAAATCAAGTTATTCTTATTGATTCTCCTTATTTAAATTTTAAATTATTATTCAAATATAAATTTTTTTAAATATTGTTTCTCAAATTTTACGTTGAATGACAATCATTTTATTGCAATTCCCCAAATTGATCAACAACAAAATTAGCAATAAATGAAATTGGCATATTGCTTCCTTTTAATTATTCAGTTCCTGTCTTTCTGTTGCGGCGCAGGCATACAATTCTCTGCCAAAGTCTGCAAGGCTGACCTCTTCTCCACTTGCTGTTAAAGTAAACAAGTAATTAGTAGCACAATGTGAACTACGTCCACCAAAAGAATTAAGATGTGATTACTAAGAGAAGAATGAAAACTGGTGTTGAACCTTAATATCTTTGTCTTCATTCTTCTTGTTGGCAATCTGTAGTTTTTCTTTCAACATCTTGGTCAGCTGCCTCAGACTCATTTCATCCAGTGTCTTCTCATTTTTATTTGCTTTCTCTATGTTAGGATCTATCTTCCAGCCATTGCTGACGTCCTCCTTGTTAATATCTGAATCATGAACAATCTTCTCAATTGTTGTCTGCTTCTTAGCTGATGACTTACCTGGTGTCAAAACTACCGGACAAGGAAACAGATTCTGAGCTAAAAACGGCGAGAAATCACCAGTGACTCTGCCAGCAGAATCTAGTTGTTTGCAAGGACTAATTTGCTTACAGAGGCTCTCATGCTCAATATCCAAAACTTCTTCCAGGACTTCCTTCTTCTGGGATTGATCTGACGACCCACTGATGGCATAAGACGGAGATAGCACTAAGTTTTCTGCTACTCCCTTGAAACTTTCATTCTCAAAGACTATCTCAGGAGTCTTAGTCTCGTTTCTGATTTCTAGCCGGTCATGAAAAAAAATTCCAAGAGGCAGATCATTTTTCTCGACTGTTACTGTTATTTCATTCTCGTCACATGCCCTTATGCTCAAAGTATTTGTTATTATTGATTCTTCAACATTTCCAATGCTCATTGTCTCATGTAATGGAAAATGGTGTCCAACATAACTGAACTCCAGAGCCTTGCTAAACATCTCATCTGCAATGTTGACTGAGTTCTTGTCCTGGGACTCCACGTGAGATCCTAACCTGTAATTGGAAAGCTTCGCAACCTCAGGATCGTCGGTTCCCTCCTCATCTGTTTGAGTTTCGGAGTTCCAACCTGCAAACTCATTTTCTCTTTTTGGCACGTCAAGTGCTGCAAAGCAACTGTTGGTTCAGAAATTTCATTGCAACATAAATTAACAAGATCACAATGAATTTTGAAGTTTAGATTAAAATTTTTTAGATATTAGTAAAATAGACAATATAGAAACATACAACTCGCAGGGGCAAAATCAAGATTCTCCACGTTTCCAGCTTCAACAACATTTTGAATTGAACTCTCGTCATTTTCTTCATGCTCTTCATCCAACGTTGAAACTAAATCCTGTTTGTTGCCTTTCATTATGTCCAACTTCACATCATAAACATTATCCAGTGATGGCAGAACTTTTAAGTCATTCAGATTCTGCAAACTCTCTTCTGAAGTTGTCAACAAATCAATTCCTACATAACATGGTAACCATGTGAAAATTTGAAGATCAGCAAGCTAAGACGTTTCCATGTAGAAGTTCAATCCTTTATGTAAATTTAAAATACTGAGTTCATTTCAAGAAGATTTTTAGACGAGATTGAAAACCGGTCCAATCTCATACTTCAATTAATAAAATGCAGGATACTATTCAGAAAAGATGATACTATTGATGTCCAATATCCTCGCAATGTACATTAATGTGGAGAACAGCAGCATATACTTACTGTTATATGGACATAGATAAGAAACATACCAGATACGTCGATCACTTCCTTAACTTCCTGAGTTTCATTGCACAACCCATCAATCGTTATATGCTCAACGCAAAGTTCTTTTAAGTTTAGCTTTTCCATGCTCTGCTCCAATAATCTCACAGATCGCCTTGTACTATACACTCTCTGAACTGTTTTTTCTTCCTTCTGGGCCTGGATTTTGGACCGACTTGAAGCTCCCTGGACCCTGCTCTGGCAGCTCTCCATTGCTGGGGTTTCTGGTACATTAATGTTTCCCAGGGGAGCTAGTTTATCATCATTTTCATTTTCAGACACTTGAGATTCGATTTTCTTCTTAGCTGAAACTGCTGTTGCTTTTCTCCTGGTGGTGGATATTGCGGAATTCTGAAGCAAGTCCGAATTTTGGATTTCTTCATTGGCCTCTTCAGCAACAGATCTTCTTGTTGTCCGGCGCGTATGATTCAACAATTGGGGGCTTTCTGAGACAACAATAGTAGGCTTTTTTCGTATTGAAGTTCTGCAAGCAGTTAGAGTGGTATCTGACGATCCAGGAATAGTTTTCTTTGGGGATAGTAGGGTACTGGACTCGGACGCAAGGATAATTTCATGGATTCCTTCCACCTAATAAGAAAAGAACAAACGAATTGAATGATTAGAGCTACTTATTGATCAATCATATTCTTGTACTGAATAAGACAATATGATTTTAGAAAAGAACAAACGTATTGAATGATTAGCGCTTCTTATTGATCAAACATATTCTTCTACTGAATACAACAATTTGATTTTTTCCTGGTTTACCAAATAGGTTCAAAATAGAAGTTTTACTAGAAAAGGCAAGGACAGAATTCACCAAATCCGAATGTGCGTATGGAAATTAAGCCTAAATAGTACCAAATCCAAAAAACAGTGGAAATTATATGAACACTACCATAGATTACTTTATTTGAATTTTTATTGATCTTCTTTTTATTTCAACAATTTTCTCAACCATAAAGATGTAAGACGGAAGCAAATGCATCAAACATTGGATCAAATTAATAGATCCAAGTTCCACATTGAATGAAATGCATGCAGATAGGAAATGAAACCTTTACAATTACTCCATTATCAAAATAACATCTGTCTGTTCATCAACACTATGGAAGGCGACAATGAAGACCAAGATTCGGGAAACATGTTCCCATATCAATTGATTTCTAAAGCAACGATAAGGGAAGAAAAGATTACCAGTTGAAGAGATTGAAGAGCATCGGCCATGGCGACATTGGTTAAGTTTGCTGGAATCTTGTTTTTCTTGCAAAGAGCTTGGAGCTCTCTCCTTGAAAGACTGTGGAAATCCATGAGTTTGATTTGAATTAGGTTAGAGCGTAATTTGTGGCGGTTATACACTACTACTGGAAGTGGAAGGAGTGAGGCGTGGCGAGCTTCATTTATACAGTTAATGACTATCAAATATCAATTGCTGTGTAAGAGCTTCGGTCAAAACCCTAGATCATATGACCGTTGGGAGCGTGGATTTGAAATTTGAAATTAAAACTTTTTACTAAATAAAATATTCGTATTTTATTTTACTAAATAAAATAAACTGTTCTCTACTTCATCCGTAGATGCGGATATGCTAGAGAGCTCTTACTACAGGTTAATGAAGCATGAGGGGCAGTGCCGGACCTGGGCAGGGGCAGGGGCAGGCAGGGCACCTGCCCAGGGCCCATCAATAAAAGGGGCCCATCCAATCTTGCGTTATTTTGAGAAACTCTTGGTGTTTTAAGATTTTGAACGGCGAATTTAATATCTAAAGCTACCTCTTGAGGTGGTTGACAAAAGGGGCCCCTTGGAAGCCAGTAATTGGCCTCCCTCATTTTGAATAAGTTGACATTAACTAACTTATAACGTTATTATAAGTTAACGTTAATTATTATTTACGATAGTTATAAATAGCTTTGAAGAATTTAG
>JANQAP020000172.1:6446787-6457921 GCA_026874005.2 Erythroxylum coriaceum
TACATGAATGCATGATCAGATAATGATAGTTGTGACATGAGTAGCCACCGAAAATGAGCTTAAAGCTCCGAAATGTGATATAGAGCCAAAGGCTTGATATATACAATGAGCCCTATATCAGCAACAGGTAAGGGACAGTATCAATGAACCCGGTATCCACAATGAATACGGGACAATTTAGGCACTCAGTTACAACAACGTAATAATTGAAAGTGGGTCACATAAAAATTGCATATACACTTATTAAGTGTAATTGACTGATTGAATTGTAATGTGAATATGTACTTAAATGAGATTGGGATTTGTGCATTATATGATATGTGGTGTAAATTGTTAAATGGAAAGTTGTGAATTATGTGCTTATATGTTTTTGATATGTGGTATAAATTGTGTGACCCATCGAGGATGGCTACATCATTGAGTTCGCAAAACTCACCAAAATTGCAACGTTGATATTTCAGGTCCGAGAGAGGACATTAGAGACAGACAGACTCTATGAGAAGAATAATTCTTCTACTTTTGTCAAAAAAAGGCTCAAAGATCAGTCAGCTGAGACTGAAGGATTAGTTAGTAGTTTATGTGCAATTCCTCTTTCACGCAATGTGTTATGTATAGGGATTTGACATTGTATATATTCGGATGGTTTCGTAAAGCTACAATGTAAGTTTGGTTTTTATGTGAAATGAGGAATGCAGTTGGTTTTAGAATTTGGTGACTTTTCTGTATAACAGTTGATGCCATGATTAATTCTGGTATGTAATTTATGATAGTGGGGTGTTTCACCTACCATTTAAAAACATGAACAAATTTCAATTATAGAATAATATGTAAAAAATAACAACAAAATTAAAGACTATTATTTATTTCGATAGTCGATTGTATAAAGTCCAATCATTGTCAATGTAATGTTTTATCACTACTATATAACCCTTATTTTGGTAGTTGGTTGTTTATATATTTGATGTTGTAGCTACTCGTTTATGAGTACTTATCAGTGTATTTAATATTTCTTTTTTTTGGTCATAATAAATCTTTAAATTATCGCTCTTCATGGTATTTCAGGCTAGAATCTTAAAGGTTAATTGCAGTGAGGTGACAACCATCATGAAGTTTTTGTTATTGGTAATAAAAAGTGGATGTTCATCACAAATAATCATTTTATCTGGCAAAAAAATTTGATTTGTTCTTTTCATAACCTATGACAATCATTTCATTCTTCTTTCTATTATATTAAGGATAAAAAAATGTTTAACCTCCTAATACCATATTATTTTTATTGTATGACTTCATGTGTCTCTTCAATTGTGAGGTTTCACTTTTAGAGCTCTCCACTAGTATCTTATTAGGTAGTAGAATAGAACTCTCAACTAAGGCTATGTTTGGTTGGACGTAATGTTTTTAATGGAATGAAATGATTTATAATGGGATAGAATGTAAATGGTTGTAATATTAGAAAATTATTGTTTGGAGGGATGGAAGGGTTAATAATATAATGTAGTGAAATGTTATTTAGATGAAGGATTTATAATGTAAATCCTAAACCCTCTAAATCGGAAGTTTTTCATTTTTACTATTTAGGATGGAATGAGATGTAATATGAAACCTTTCTCTTCTATCTCATTCTATTCCATTATAAACCCTCATCTCAAACGATGGAATAATATTACATTCTATTATATTCCATTAATAAATCTCCAATCAAACATAGCCTAAGGGATTATGTTCATCCATCTAAAACAATAACATACGTTATTCTTTAGCAATAACAAAACACTAGTTAACAAAGAAATTTATGTTATGAAAATGTATATAGAAATCTAATTAAGAAACTAAGCATCATTTGGAATAGCTCAGGTCCTAATTACCAATTCATGATATTCGATGACTAGCATGTGTACATATATATACTAACATATAAACATACATATCAATATATAAACATAAAGAACATTATTGAATTCAATTTGAATTTAAGTAGCAAGAATTCAAGTTGGAAGATATCTTATAGAAGAAACTATAAAAGATAATAATAGTTTTTATTTATACTACATTCCACAAAGATAATAGTAACTTTTGTTCCAATTTAAGTAGATATGAAATTCTAGAGTTAGTATAAAATTAATGTGTTTATTAAACAAACTTGAATTTTCAAAAACAAAAGAGAAAAAAATTTGGTATTATTTATAACAATATAAAACTACAACAACTTTAGATTGGACCCATTATGTCTATTCCTTTTTTTCCTAACATTTGACAAGAAAAGGCTAGAAATATTTGTACTTCTATAAATTTTTGTAGGTCAAGTACTCTTTATAATAAGCAACATAACGCAACTGTAGAAGTATAACAATAATACCAATAATATTAATTGGTACAAACTTGATTTTATGAAAGAATCCCAAAATAGTAAGTTAATTTTGAAAAATCATATAAACTATAAACCTCACAAATCCACAATCATTTTGAAAAAACATTTCATATCAATATCAAAAGATAACAAACAAATCAGCACTCTCATCCCTTAACCAGAGGTCTCGAGTTCAAGTCCTGATAATGGAGAGACCTGTTTGGCCAACACTTTATCCCTTACGGGCCCACCCGATACAAACAGGGATTAGTCTAGGTGTGGATGGCTTAAAGACGCCTTCTAATAGTTGAGACCTTCCTAGGACATCTCGTGGGCTAACCCAAAAAAAAAGATAACAAACAAAGAAACTAAATAGTACACGATTTACAAAACAAAAAAAGAGAAAAGTAAGAATAAACATGTTAAAAGATATAGCGGCCAGAGCACTAACTAAACAATGATAAAAGGATAATGCATTTATGCTAACGAAATTTCAATCTTTATCCAAGAGAAAAAAAATTAGTAATTTTTTACAAATATTTGATAAAATTAAATTGTTAAAATGATAACAAAATTTATTGATTAAGAAATAAAACTCGATATTTATAGGTGTAGATTATCATATATTTTCCAAGTGTTTAAGTGTATTTTTGAGTATTTTCTTAAATGATTATCATGCATATAGGCTTAGAATTGTGTTATTGTCAATGTTTGTATGCGTTTCAATTAATTGAGTAGTTTAGAGTAAGAATTTAGTCTTAATTTTATGTTTCAAGAGGTCTTTGATGTGTTTATAAGTATTTGGAAATTGAGAATGAAAAAGATGTTAGACGTAGGAAGGAAGGAAGGCACGATGATCGTGACAGAGGGGATTCAACAACGTAAGGCACGATCATGTCAAAAGATTTTTCCAGACTCAACTTTTTCAAGTTTTGAAGTTTCAGAGATATTTTTATAACCAAACAAGGTGGAAAAATCCTAAACACAACCCTAGAATCCTCTAGCACTATATAAGAACATGAAAATACCAAAAAGAGGTAACAACCACTACATCAAAGAAGATCAAAAGGAGGCATCAAGAAGAACTTCAGAGAAATTCTAAATTTTCATATCAAAACTCCAACTAGTTTTTCTTTCTTTTCCTTTATTTATTTCATTGTCGTGGACGCTTATTTGGATTACCATGATGTTTAACATGATTATGAGTTTCTAAATCCCTATAAACCCATAATCAATATTTTATTTTGTTAAGACTTGCATAAGGATGCTATGTTAACATGAAATGAATGGAAAGACATTAACCATGATATTACTAATTCTTCAAGTATTGTTGATTTTGACTAATATTATTTAGTGTATAATCATTTCAATGTTAATTCTACAAGTATTGTTGATTTTGACTAATATTATTTAGTGTGTAATCGTTTCAATGTTATTTTACACTGTAATTGAGACTATGTAAAATGAATGCCAACATAAATCGAACCAAATTCACGAAGTATATGAAAAAAAAATTAACAATTGCATAATTTGCATCATGATGGGTAATAATGGAGATTTACATCATGACGGGTATTAACAGAAACTGACATCCAAATATTAAGGAACATAGATAACAAAACCTAATAGCCAACATATACAGCAGCATTAACTATGTAACAGTCGTCATTCTTATCCCCCATCTCTTCAACATGTACACCACTTGAGCATATCAATCCGCCATCAACAACTTCAACATTCAGAATCTTGCCACTGCAGTACATAGAATAGAACAAGGTTAGGTGTTTGTCAATGTTGTGTAGGCTGTTTTGCTATTACATTGTTGACCAAAACAACAATTTTTAACGTCTATGCACTTGAGTGCAGGCAGGTGTGTTTTTTTGCCTGTTTTTTACAGACAAGAAACTATGGTAATCTATATGATGAACACTGACCTGTATTGTAGAACTCATATTGTAGAACTCTTCTCATTCATTGTATATCATTCATACCATAACATTGCAATTCCAGGCAATAGACGTTAAAACACGCCTTAAACAACAAAGTAACCTTCTGTAATTGTAAAATAGTACAATTAACATCTTCATGCTTCTTGCATTTTGTGATAATCTACTACATGCTAAAGCATGGACTTACAATTTTTCAGATTGAAAAAATGTTCCAAGTGATTACATTGTTTAGGAGCAGATCACCACAACTAGCTAAAAAAATGATGGATTAAATCGTAGCCAAAATGATGGAAAGCCATCTGATAATTTTCTAAAAATATCTGCATTAACTAGAAAACAATGAACACTCTCAAAGATTGAAGAATGCAATATGCAAGGTGTCCAGTAAGTGATAGAATCCAAATATATTTGATATTAATACTTACTAAGGAAAGACAGATTTCACTCTGTCAATGTCCACGGATTGCTGGAGAGAATGTGGGACTCCAAGCTTGATATGTAACTTCATTTGTTCAAATGTCACCCCAGGGATGGATCCTACATCAACTTATCTTAATATAGCAAGAAGAAACAAACAACAAGCTACAGTATATGAATGAACTACAAACATAATAGCTTCTGAATAAATAAGAATTTTCAAGGCATACAACCACAATACCCGGTATCTGAGGAAGAGTACCATTAAAAACAAAGCGAACCTTCTATGTTTGAATGTTAAAATCCATTTTGCATGAACATCCATTCAATAAATTGATCTTCACAAGGTTTTACATTGTGGCGAAAACTCATAGCCAAGAACATAATCTAAGTGCAAAAAAAAGTTTATTCATATATGGAGCTTGATAACAAATGGTTCACACATGAGTCTATTCACATTAGTACACATATGCACTTTTTTTTTAAGTGTGAATTCAGAAGAACTTGTATCGAACGATCCGTAAAATATCAATGAAATATTTAAATTTTTTAAAATGATTTGATTCTTGATGATGCTCGAGACGATGGCAACATTTCCAAAGAATTTCAAGTATCCAAATCAAAGTTTTTAATGAAATAGTTATAGTTACAGATAACTATACATGACCAAGTTCATAACAAACTTTGAGTTGAGAATAAAACCTCCATCATTATTTCTAACCCCTAACAGCCCCAGGACATCAACTCAATTGAAAAGCATAAAATCCTTCTTATGTCCATTAATAGAAGATCCTAAAAGAAGACCCAAGCGTGATCATTTGGTGACTAATTACAGAATTTCACAACTGCAAACCAATTAAAAGAATTTAATTTATCATTGTAAGTAAATAAGAGGCATAGTCATTTGCAACATAAAAGAAGTCTTTGCGATGGCCTGCACCAGGCACTAAAATAACAAGCAATTGCGCACATATACAACATTTTAATTGAGGGGCGAATCTGAAACTTGATAACGTATAAGTACATACCTCTACGAAATGCAGGAACAGAATTAGAAGATATAGCGTCCCTGCAAGCACGCATGGAAGCAACAGTAATATCTTGCCTAACACATACAAGTTCACACCCATCAGACAATCAACTTTCTTCCAAAGATTTCAGGACCCAACACAAGGAAATGTTAAATGGGCATTTATCACAATAGCATGGACTAGACTCGAGACAAGCAAGAGATCCAAAGAAGGGAAGATTATACAGACCCATGTTGATCATAGCCAACACCCATCTCAACAAACAACAGCTTCATAGATTCGTTCGAGCTCCCACCTGACTGTGTTGGTTCCATAGCATGGAGAGTCGTGGACTAGTGAGACTCAAAAAGGAATCGGTTTGATGAGTTCCGTGGGAGATTCAGATTCAAGAGATTGCGGTAATTGGTAGAGCAAGAACTGGCTAAACAAGGAAGAAGTGGCAAACTTAGGATCGAGCATGCACTCATAACGTTGCTAGTGCAATCCTAAACTTATGAATATTTTGTTCTTTTTATTAGTTATTCCTTTGTCATTCCAAATTTATGTTTTCAAACCAAACATTGGCATTACATCATCATTAGAAATTCTTAGGAATAAACCAAACTAAATATTACATATTCTATATATTCCTCATCTATTATATTCCTAAAGAATCACCATTCTATTCCTTATCTATTCCAGCAGATGAACCGAACACCCTGTAATTCTGATCACTCACCATACATTGTTCATGTTTTGAAACCAAGTAGGCAGATGAAGATACCATTTAGATTCAACAATTGTCTAGCCAGAGTGGAGGGCTTTGCAGAAGCAATTTGAAGAGGACTTCAGTATTAATATATGGGAACAAAACAATTCCAATACACCAGGAAGCTATGGAACATCAAGGAGGAACTGAAGGGGTTAAACATGATAAGAACAGGAAATATACACCATCTTCTAGATTTATCCAAGCAAACCCTGAGGCATGCCCAGTTGGTTTTATATCAAGATCCCACTAACAAGGTACTACAGGAAAAGAAAAAACAGGCCCTCTTACATTACACCTAAGAATCAGAATTTGAAATCTCTATAATGACGAAATTACTGATTGTTTTCACAGAAAGATAGTGACAAGAAAAGCTACAATAGGATCACCCCCCTTAAAATTGGTGATTCTATAATCAGAAGCGGGACCATATTGTGAAAGAAATTGAGAATTTCTTCTCAAGTATAATGGGCACACCACCTAATGTTGTCTCCTCAGTATCACTTACTCAACGAGATACGTAAGACCTATTAACTACTGATGAAGTAAACATTCTTTCATACCATTTACTAGAGCTGAAATTGAGCATAGTCTGAGGTCCCTTAATCCCCAAAAAGCCCCTGGCCTAACTAGATGAATGTGTTTTTCTTCCAAAATACATGGGATCTAATAGGGGGTAATGTTATGGAGGCAATATAGGAATTCTTTAGTGAAAGGAAACTTCTAAAGGAGACAAATAAGACTTTTATAGCCTTGGTGCCTAAGGGAAAAGAGCATAACTCAGTACATCACTACAGACATATTGCATGCTATAACTCTATCTACAAGATAATTCTAAGATATTAGTGGGGAGATTGGAAAAAATCTTACCCAACCATGTAAACCATCAACAAGGAGCTTTCATCACAGAAGGCAAATCAATGATAACATTCACCTAGTGCAGGAGTTGTTGAAAAACTATATAAGAAAGAGGAGTAGTAGGTGTTGTGCCCTAAAAGATGGACTTCCAAAGGCTTATAACACATTAGAATGGAGGTTTATCTTAAAAATGTTAGCACTCAGATTTCCAACCAATTTTACACAATAGGTAGAGCGAAGCATCTCAAAGGTCTCATTCAATATTCTGGTGAATAGAGAGTCATCCAAGTTGATTCGAACCTATAAGGGACTAAGTTAAGGGGAGACCGAATCTCCCCTTACCTCTTTTCCCTAGCAATGGAAACCTTGAAGAGAATATTGCAAAGGGTGATGGAAAGGACAAAAGGTTTCAAATATCAAACCAAGTGCAAAAGGGAGAAAATTGTAAACCTAAGTTTTACAGATGACTTATTCCTATTTTTAAGAGCTGATGATATGATAACTCTGTCTCAACCATTTTACAGGTCTCAAAATGTTCAACAAAATGTCGGGGATGAAGATCAATTATGAAAAAGGAGGGATGTTTTTGTCATAAAGAGCAATCCCCCAAGGTCAACGGTTATCTAGCATAATTAGAATCAGGTTACAACAACTATTTATTGCATACTTGGGAATTCCTATTTCAGCCAGGAAACCACTGATGTCAGAATATAAACCTATCCTAGATAAAATCAGGATAGAGTACAGTGTTGGACGTCAAAATGCCTATCTCTAGCAAGGAGAGTCCAGCTGATATCCTTATGCTTAAGCTCCCTGAGCATCTACTGGCCCTCACATCTAGCAATTCCTAACACCATTATAAAGCTTTCAACACCCTGAGAAGCTTTCAACACCAACTTGCTTCTAGGCATCGGGAGCATCAAAGTACCTATACTAATAAAATACCCCTATCAACTTCGATGAAAAACAGATGGAACAATAGATGAAGTGCGAGTGTGATTTGATATACCAATCAGGATTCTCTCATGGTGATTATAGGGGAAAGGGGGCTTAAGATGGGATAAGTAATCTACAGAAGAGGGGCTTACCTGCTGATCTGACAGGAAGTTTTGTGGTGAGAGGAACAAAATATGGCAAGCGCCTAGAGTTCTATCCCTGTCGCGAGTAGTGGCCCTATTAAGCGCATTCGTTTTTGCCTCTTAGTAATTGATCCAGAATCTACTGATGGAAGTTAGCTGACTTGAGGCTTGTGTGAGAATATTTATCTCGTATCGTGTGGCTTAATATTCATTAATATGTTTTCAATAAAATATTACTCTTGTAATTTATTAATTTATGGTCATATTTTATGAGGTGACTGACTACGTATAAAACTGTCACGTATATCGGAATTAATGATACAACTTAACAGAACAAATGATTTTAAACAGAGATGTTTTTAAAGTAAAAAGAATTTAGGTAGAATTGACAAATCTATCAAAACAATTAGTCTTTTATCCCCTCGAAAAGCCAAACTATGCCTTTGTGTTCTATTGTGTTTAAAAAAATCTCATTCCCGTTTGGTCAAAATAATTTCAACATTTTCCCCTTAGATTGCATGATTGTTTCACTTTGTAAGATTTCTATTTCATGGGAAGAATTATTATTAGCTAAAGCTAAAATGTAGGACATTTTTGTAAATTACTTTATAGATAAGAGGACTTGGGAACGGAAGATACACATTAAATTCTCTGTTCCAGTTATTCTGTTCTAAACTTATTTCATTAAATCTCATTCATATATTTATTTGAGATCCGCGTACATGTGTGGATGAGATTTAATAGAACATGATAAGAATACCATAACCAAAACAGGAGATCTGATCCTCGGAAGATATGCATGTTATGTTAAAAGACCAGAAGGTTTTAAGTTTGCTCAAGTCATAACTTTAGATCTGATCACATGTAACTTTTCATTGTTGATAGTAATCTTTTTCTTTCCTCTTTCCGCTTAAATTTTGTTCTTCTTCTTAGCTACAATTAGTCAAAACCACCGTACAGGATGCTTCGTAAATTAATTTATATTCAAGAGAACATGAGGACGGAAAATTAGGTGTTATGCTAAAGTTAGGTGTTACGCTAAAGGACTTGAATATTTTAGGTTTGCTCAAAATGATAGCTTTAGAAAGAGGAGAGTAATAAACAAAAGTTACAAACCACATAATAAAGCCAAGCATTACTGCAAGAGATCTATAATCTTATTTACAAAATAGAAAATAATACTAGACAACTAGAGTGGAGAAGAATATAATCAAAAATTTAGCATTAGATAAATTAAACTCCTTTTATTTATCTTTAATTCTCTAATAAAAAAATTTATATTTATAAATTAAGATTGGTGTCTAACAATATAGGCCACCTAAATATTTAGTAATGTCAAAGTAGTTTTGACTAACTTTTCATAGATGATTTTTTCATATAATTCAATCCTTTCATCAAACAATGTTATGATTAGACATGGAGCACAAAATTAATGTCTACTCGATTTTAGTCTAATCATATTAGTTCCCTACTACTAGTAATTAATTTAATTGATGATATATGTAAACTACGTTAGAAAGTTTCATTTTACCTTGGCTAAGAATTTCCTAAATTAATACTAATCAAGAATAATAAAACATTCTTCCTAATTACTTTAGAGTGATGAATTCTATATTGATCACTGAACTACCTTTACATAGTTCATACATATCTAATGACTACGGATTGAGCAACCCTTGACTAGAATAAGATATAAGTAATATTAGAACATAACAATCCTTATATGAGGAACTTAGGAGATCTTAAGTTAAAGCATCATTTATACAATCATCACAATGAGAGTTTCCATAGAAATATAAGTAATTTCTCAAATGGAATTCTCATATAGGGTTAGTTTAGGAAACTTGTTATCTTACAAGCACCCATATGTTTATTTAAGTATCTTCATACTTAGTCTATAAGATCAACTACTTCCTTCATAAAAAAGAAACATAATATATGTTAGTCTTCTTATGCTCAATTAGTGTCCATTCTTAATAGAATAGTGAATAAGAATTTAGGGATAATATATAAATGTAATATGAATATTTTAATTATGATCTCATAATAATTCTAATTGTAATGTATATATATACTATGGAATTTATCATATACTTCTTAATATGTATAAGATAAAGAATGTCTTTATAAAATTATTCACTAAACTATAACCAACTAATTGGCTATATGACATAAACTAATACTGACAGTGGAAGAAAATTGGCATTTATGGTTGGTAAAGTTGTCAAAAAGTAGTAAACAGACTTTAGAAGAGGATTTGTATATGTAATAGACTGAGGAGACTTTAAGCTATAATGGCCCATTAATAACATTATGATAAGCTTTTAGAATTTAAAATGTTGAATGTTCTTTTTGGATCTTTTATCCACTATCGAGGAGTACCAATGACTACTTGATAATTCATAATTGTAACATCCCATTACCATAGAGTACGTACCTAAGCTTTTAGGCACATAACCTACGATAATGGTATGTTGGAGCAATACAAATCTAACTTACACGTGGCATCGTCTAACATACACGAAATCGTTATCATTTTCTTTTGAACATTCACTTTATTATATTAACAAAATATATACATTGTTGAGTATACAAGAAGTTCCGAATTACATAATTTAATACAAGTTCGAAAAATGTAATGCAGACGCGAACTGATCCCGACCTCTATCCTTCACTTGTATGCTGTAGGTATACTCCCGTTAGCC
>JANQAP020000172.1:6604256-6615170 GCA_026874005.2 Erythroxylum coriaceum
TAATTGAAATTAGAATTTAATTTCAATTAAATTACTAAAACGTCCAAAGTTTATTATAAATAGGCTTAAGCTTTATGAAGCTAGCACTTGCTTAACCCTCTTTGTAAGAGTTATAGAGTTCTCTTAACTCATTCTGTGGATACCGTTGGAGGCCAAACATTTGTGCGGTTACGGTGGTTAAAACGGATCGTTTTCGAGAACGATTCGAGAGATACGACAAGATAAAAATCAGGCTTCAAAATAAGGTACGAATTAAGTTTATGCTTTATTATAATTTGTGTTAATCATTTTATAGAATTAAAGAAATCTTGGTTTTTGGGAAATCAAAGATTGCGAAAAAGTTTCGTAATAATTTCGCTACGGTCGGGATCAGATGTCGATCCGGTTTTCCAACAATTTCTGCTACTAGTGTGTTTTTCTACTCCTATCTATTATGCTAAATTTTCTCCTCTGGCTACTGCATTTTGTCCTCTAACTGTTGCATTTTCTCTTGCTGGATTCTTATTTTGTTGGGTTGTTTGCTTGTTCTGGTGGGTTGGCATTTATTTTGCTAGTGTTGGTTAGACTGATTTTTTGTTTGGTTAATTGCTTAATGCTGGACTTTCTTCTGGGCTGAATTCATTTTGGGCCATATTTTTTTCGAGATTCTTTTCTTTAAGTCCACCAAAACTGCAAGAAAATAATTAATACAATTTAGACCCTTTTGAAAAATAAATTATGGAACTAAACAACTTAGGTATTAATAGAAAAATGTAACAATTTTTGCCCAAATGTGCTATGTAAATGGTTTAAAAGAATATCAAATAGGGTTGTAAAATGTTATAATTTCTACTTATCACCCCAACTTAAAGGCGAAGGAGGGATGTGGAGGACATGATCATCTAGAGAAGGACCAAGTTGAAACAATTCATAGATATATCATGTTTTGAAATTCTTAGGGAACATAAAATGAAAGTGCAATTGAGGAAGTAGGTTTAGTTTAACAATAAAAGCCTCCTCCATCCTATAGGTTGCTATAAAACAAAAAATTCATATTATGGACAAGATTAAAGGAATAACAAACCTAAACAACTTATGCAAGTTGTGTGATCAGGACCAAAGACACAAGACCGTATCTTGGTAAGTTGTCCATACTCTTACCACCTTCTGGAACTTTGCTCGGGGCAAATGTAGAGTAGAAATGTTTGGGGATAACTAGATGTAAGTTATACCATGAGCGAAGCAGGTTAAATTTATACACAAAGGGGACTATATTTTATTCAAGTTGGTCTCTAGCTGTGGAACCTATTATATATGGGAAAAGAGGAACAAAAGAACGTTCGAGGGATTCAAGTTGGAAGTGAATAAACTTTGCAAGAGCTTTTTCATGAGGATGAGAGTATTCTTTCTTGCTAAGAGGATAGCAGAAGAAATGAGCACTGATCTGGCTCGATGCTGGCGAATGGACAATTAAGGAAGTGCAGGGAAGTGCTTAAAGGACATGAGTTGCTCAGTATATCTACTATAGATAGCAGTACATAATTGGGACAATAGATTCTAAATCTATTACTCAACGAAATGGCCTTGTTGACAATATCAGGTTATTTATAATCTATTACTCAACGAAATGGCCTTGTTGAGAATATCAGGTTATTTATCTTACCTTCAGTTTTGGCTATTTGTCTTATTACTTCGGGTTGAGGCTTGTATTCTGACGGCTTTAGATTGAATTAATAAATTTATTTAACGTTAAAAATATTGTTTATTAATACCTTAAGCCACTTCTGGAATTTGGCTAACAAAAACACTCAGCTGAGGAATTAAAAAAATGAATGTTTAAATACCCAATCAAATGAAATGCGAAGGTTGAGGCACCTACAAAAAATACTCTCCTAAGAAGTATCACAACTATGTTAATTTGATAAAATATTTAAGGGCCTCTCTGTGCGTCTATGAAGCCAAACTTCACAGGACAAATTACCATCCGGAAAAGATCAATGGGGAGACTTGAAGCTGAAGACTGCCGCATTCACTCGTAAAAGAATAATATTTATTTTGTAAGCTTGAAACCTCTTAAAATGACTTGTTATTAGATTTGGCAATCAATAAATCTCAACTAATCAACAATTAAATGTCCTTCTATATATGTTTATATGTTAATCTTTTGAGGTCTTATGGATATATATATATAATGCCTTTCTGATATAATGAAGAAGTTTTGGAGACACCCGCTACTCTTTCTTAACAATGTCAACTGCAACAAAGTATGCATTTTTCTCACCAGTGTCACATATCAGTGAAAATTAATTATTTATTCTGAAGAAAGAAAAAGTTTGGATTACTGGTTAATGTAGTTAAAAACTTATGACGATGCTTACTTTGTAATAGGCAATAGCTATTTCCAACTAATACATGAATGAAGATTCATCCACTATTTCTTGCGTCGATTAGAAATGGCATGAGGAATTTCATGTCCAATCTTCTATTAGAAAAATTCTCTCTTCATGTACGCCGATTGTAGATGAAGCTAACATCTAGCAACGCAAACAAAGACCATTTGCTCATGACTAGATGATTGATTATCATTTCATTTGTATCTTAATTTTGATTTATTAGGCAGGAAACATGAAAAAGTTGCTGAGAATATACATATTATTTGTGCAACTAATCTATGAATCATTTGTTTGATCTATATACAATACATTTCCAGATGGATCAATCACTCTCTCAGACGAAATCTATCAGCTATAAGCAAATTTAAAGCATAGATGACATCCATATTCCAAGCCATACTATGCCCATGGTTGCAATAGCTTGTCCGAATTCATAGAAAAAATTCTGCTGCTCAAGTGGTATGCTTTTCCAATCGGTCCGCCTTAGTTTGCAGATTAATAAGTAGGAGAAAAATTAGCATTTTATCAATAGACTATTTCATAAAATTGAAAGTATGTAGATCTATGGTTAGATCGCATAATGCGTAAGAAGATTAATTGAGGGAAACATAAAGAAGAAATAACTGATAAAATTATGAATTAACTAGTTTTAACACGTCATGGGATCCTAAAGTTGCCTTGGTAAACGTTTAACTTTCATTTATGGCTGTTTGTTAGACATTGTAACAACATATTGCCACTTCTCTTGCTTATGAGAAAACTAACTACTTCTGTCATATGGATAGTAAGCAGATTATATCTTCTATGCTTATTTAACAAACGTAATTAAATAGTTATTCCTGCAACTGTAGTTAATGTGGATACAATTGCAAGGATGCCATGCGTAATTTGAAACACTATTGAGTCTAATTCATAAAAGTAATATTTCCAGTTTTAAACTTCTGGTAAAACATTATTTTTTAATTTTTTTCTCTCGATAACAGTAGATATACTAAATATTACCAACAATTAAGGTTTTTCCTAGAAATAATCAACGGTTCTAGACTTCAGTACAACTTTCAGTTACTATTAATTTTCTTATCCTTTATTATACTTGAATTAATGTAGTAATTTCAACTATCCATACATCAACAGAGGACTATATACTAAGCAACATATAAGCATGGATTTACAATTGGAGAACTGTTATAAGCATCAAGTAATTACGTACCCTAGATCAGCAATAACAATGCTGACATTATCTAGTGATCTTCGATCCTGAAATGTTTGAAATTTAATGTTAAAAAACTCTCAAATAATAGTGTTGATTTTAAGATTTAACACAAATGCTCCAGGAAAGTGATTACCATTGCTGCTTGTGCAAGTGCTTCACAGGCTAGCTGAAGCCATAACAAGAATAAAATCCGAACTTAGCATGAGAAGAATCATATCTAGAAGCTTAGAAACTGCATCCAACTTTTAGTAGCAGTTGAATGAACATTGAGAAACAGATGTAATAATTACCTGAACATCTCCATGCTCTCGAAGTTGATTCCTCACGAATGTAACTGCATCTGAACTGAAACAGATGATAGTACCCATATATGTATTATTAGTCAAACTGGCTCAGAATTAATAACTAAAGGAACAGCGTTCCATCTGAATCTAAATAATATAAATAAATCCCTTACAAACCTGTTTATGTAATCCCATAAGCCATCAGAAGCTAAAACAACAAATTCTGCATCTGACCCCAGACTTACTTGAAAAACATCTGGAGATGCGATAAGTAAGTCATTGTTGAATTGTACCCTGACAAACCATAACATCACTTCATTTTCTAACCTGCCAAGCAAATCAATTCCTAATGCAATATACTTTATAACAAATTACATGAAGATGCTTAGCAGCAACTTTGTCGACTTGTTCAGTGCCTACAGTCGAGGCTTAACTACAAGCACATAGTACTGCTTTGGAATACCAGGACGAGATCATTGAGCTTCTATCCAAAACATTGACCATTATCAGTAGCAATTTACTCAATACTTGCATAGTTGGCAGAAGAAATGCAGCAAAACAATAAAAAAGTAATGCCCCCGAATTAATAAGAGGTTATATATGTGTGGCTCATACATATGTAGATCATAAGACAGTATTCGACCAATCAATATATGAATATATGGTATACATCAGGCTTTGAACTCCTCATTTGGAGATTCCTAGACCAATCCACAAACATTAAGGGGGCATTATGACCAATGGTTGAACTTAGAAAGTATCTGCTTTTCTGTCCATGTGCTTAATATATGTTTAATTTGGCTGTATAGCCAAATTTCACTAGAAAAAAGAATTATATTTCTGATGCATATGTTATACAATATGCTCTGAGGTGATTTTATCACAAACTACTGTATTATTAACAGTTCTGATCATTGTATGTAGAGCATCAAGGAACCGAAATTACAGATGAAAATATTAGAATCTTGAGGACCAGGTGACAGAAGAATACCGAGAAATGAATTTTCCTGACCATTTCCCTTCTTCAAGTCCCTTTTTCAGCATCCTATGGTAAGTAGAATATTTAGCTATTGTTTGAACATGTTAGGACATGATTATAGGTTACATATTAACACAAATTCATGTAACCAAAGTTACATACTCATTCTTTTTTGTTTTGAACTGTATGTCCCCAAAAGCACGAGAAACAGCTATGTCGCCACAAATCCTTCCATTAACAATCTACATAAAGCAGGAAGAATCAATATCAGATCATACTGATACACGGAGAACTATACAGAAGACTTTTGGTTGCAAAATGATTGCTTCCAAAACTTTGAATATTTGACAAGACAATGACACTAGGAATAATGTTATAGGCCTCATATTCATGAAACATTTCAAGCCAAAGATCTCAATATAACATGTAAATCTAACAATGTCTCATGGTTGGAATGAGATTCACAAAAGGAGGCCAATTAACATTTTGTTTATGTTATGAATCTTGGTACCAATCCCAAGGAAACATAGAAGTGGAAATCGGTAAGCTTGATGGAAGAAAGGAATGCGATAATAATGAATGATGAGATGTCAGAAATTTCTTTGCACATTGTTGCTCATACAATGAAATCACGAATAGGAAAACACACCCATCCACCTGCTTCTCTGATTCTTCTGATTTCTTGAAGGGAGACTTTGTTGCTACCATAAGGTCGATGAGGATCAGTCAGCACTTCTGGTCTTCCAGAACGAGATAGGACCTGCATTGACATATTGGTTTAGCAAAAATGAAAATTTTATAAAATCTTTTCAATCCTTGTCATTAAAATTGTTTAAATTTTTTTATTAATTTTCATGTCCCACCAACTTCAAAGGGAATTACACTGAAAAACAGATTAAAAGAAATACATAAAAGCAACTAAAAAGAATCAAGAATACATGAAAGAACAGAATATGTACCACAGAGGAGTCACCAATGTGTGAAATAATGAGCATATCATCCGCAAGGAAGACAATAGTTGCTGTTGAACCAGATTCATCTTCCTTACAGGTCATCTCAAGCCTACAGAAAATGAAGAATTATCAGCTATTAATATAACAACTTTACATATAAATTATAAGCACAGAAGGACAATATGCAATTCACATCTTGCTGCTTTTGGCATTACCAATTTAGCAACTTTGCATCAACATTTTCAAAAGCCTCCTTTAAGGCCTTTCTTATAGTATTGAAATCTTTCTCACTCAGAAGCACGCCACCTCGCAAAGCAGTAATACACTCCTTGTATAACTCGTCCCTGTTGGGCGAAATCAAATTAATACAGGAATTCCGTATGACAGTGTAACAGAGAAGGTTCAAAGACTAATGGAACTTCTCGGAATAGTAAACATGTACAAAATTCAACTTACAAATGAAACCAAAATAGATGCGAACATTTGCACTCTATTTGCAGACCTTATCTATCATGCATCACATGAATACTGACGCATTTATCGAACTTAAGCCATCCAAAGCTCCAAAATCCAGGTAAACATTTTTTTTTTTTTTGTAAGAAAGAACAGAACCCCATGAGCATATTTCATTGCGATTTTCAGTAAGTGCCAAACCTCAGGAACTTTACAGAAGAGAAACCGGCATGACCATCGAAAACGGCAGCAAATGAGAAGCCATCGAGACCATCTGATCGAATGACGATATCATCTTCCATCTCGTCACGAACGCCCTGTAAACTTGTGTATCCCCATCGGATCCCGGCAACATCAGTCAACGAAGACGACATGGCGTCTAGGGCAATCGCAGAGCATCGTTGCTGGCTTTTGGGTCTCACTGAGACAAAGCTGTTGCTTCTGTTGATAGTGGTTTTGGTACGGCAGTTGCTAAAATGAAGCTTGGTTAATAGGAACCTCTCTAACCTTAAGTTGAGTAATGCCATTAACTGAGTTGGGTCACCTAGTTAGAGAGTGCTTACTGGGATTAAGGAACAGAGACAGAGACGAGAATGCGGAATGGTAGTGGCAGTGATTTGAGGTTGGTGGAGGATAAGGGAACGAATCAAAGCCTCTAACTGATTTAACGATTTGATCCGCATGGCTCACTAAAACACACGGGACATACCGGGCAAATTGATCTTGGTCGCGTGGCAAGATCACAACCACTTATGGTTTCCGGATTGGCCTTAGCATGTCCTGGCGAAAGATGGCAATAAATAAGAAGCCGGACTCGGGTTGCCGTAAAAAATTTTGATAAGGTGATCTTTGTTGTAATTATCTCGTGGGTTTTTATGTTTTAGGAGGTTGTTATGATCGTGTGGTCATGGATATCAATTATAAGGTTTCCCATGCTCACATATTAGGTTTCTTTTATTATAAATAAGAGTTGTACATACTTGTATGCCCAAAAACACAAAAAAAAGTTGGAGCAGAATAGGGTTACGCCAGGTGCAAAGTATATCGGCTTTTGCTTTAATCTGTAGAAACTGAGCTCTGTTTTCATCCTGAATAATATACACAAGCAAGTGGCATCACATTTGCATTTAATCTGTAAAACAAATTAGTATGAAATTCTTATATCCATACTGATATATGCACATTCAAATTTGTTTAGATAATAATGATTTTTTAATCAACCAAGGAAGTTCATTGTTAAATTTGGCGATATTAAAAATATCTTTTATCTAATAAAATTAATAATCAAATATCCAATATATAATAATTAGCTAAATTATGTGAAATCGGTTTGCTAATATAATGAAGAAAAATGAATAATGTTTAATCATTTTACTTCATTATATTGGTAAACTATCCTACTATTACCTGCTTAGAAGTTAAAGAGAATAATTGTTTTTTGAGATTTAAAATAAAATAATAAAATTACCAAAAACATCATTATAGTTAATAAAGAAATAAAAGGTAGATAAGAGTCTCACTAGCATGATCATTGTATTCATAACTAAATTAATTAAAAAGAATTTGTAATCAAGACTAATAAATTGAAGTTACAGCCACTTATTCTTGAATCGGTTATTGGAAGTTTAAGAAAATGCACAAAAATCTGTAAAATTCTATAAAAGGTTTAACAAAGGCATTATGGAAGTTTGTATCATTCAACTCCTGACATCTAAGTTATGGTTGATTTCCGCATAAAAATTAAGATCTCTTCAATTCAATTAGCATTAAGAATATTCAAAGACATTTCTCAAACTTATAATAACTAGGTTTCTTTTCTATGTAATAATAATTAACACATCATCACATTCAAAACACAAAGAAATAAAAAATAAATTCAAGCTTCTTCTCTTTTAAATTTGGCTTCTCAGTGTCTCTTTAGGGTCTTGTTCATCTTCAAAACTAGCTCTAATCTAAAATACAAAATAATAATAAAAGTCTTAATAAATTAAATTTTTTAATTTGGTAAAAACAATATCTCCAACAATTAATGTAGCTTCTCCAGTCTTTGACAACTTTTAAGCATCTTCTACTTTATTCACACGTAATCTCTTCAATGATCAATTACTATTGGCTTTGGACCATTTTTATTTTTAAGTATAAAATGACTTTAACCTATTATGATTTTGACTTCAAATCACAATATTGGCAACTTTGTTAATAATATTATTTTGTTATTATCGAAACTAAAATAAAGTTTGAAGAAGGTGTACAAGCACTTATTTATTTACGTATTGTATTATAAATATTTGCAACTGCAAACCTACTTAACCTTGATTAGTAAACATTAAGTAAATAAATTTTATATTTTTATCAATAATTTATCTTTAGTCTATGAGTATAAATCTA
This sequence comes from Erythroxylum coriaceum, assembly GCA_026874005.2. Lineage (NCBI taxonomy): Eukaryota > Viridiplantae > Streptophyta > Magnoliopsida > Malpighiales > Erythroxylaceae > Erythroxylum > Erythroxylum coriaceum. The sequence continues at coordinate 6,612,899 of JANQAP020000172.1, forward strand.
ATTTGGACATGATTTTATTTTTGGTAAGGTATAACTGTAAAAGTAACAGACCGTATTTCAAACCCTTTCTTAATTTAATATAATATAACTAAACATCTTTAAGATATCCCAGGATTTTCCAGGAAAAGATATGAACAAGTAGGTAGGAATTAGGTTCAAGTGTTTACTTTACCTAATATGATTTATATGTGCGTTTACCGAAAACTTCTTTAATACATATAAGTAAAGTTGTGTATTGGCAGGCTTTTTTATATTTTGCATTGGTGCCGGATTTAAAATGAATATTGATAATGATAATAATGATGATGATGAGATACTAAATCTTGTTAGATTATTTTCTAAAAATTTATTTAAAAAAAGAAAGAAAAAATAATTTGAAAATATAATACATATTTTGTTAAATTTTATTGGACCAGCCCACTTTAAAAGAGCTCATCCCTTTTAAGACTAAAGAAATGAATGAAGAAAACATTCAAAAAAATATTTTTGTATTTGTTCTTTTCAATTCTTACTAAAAGTTTAATTTATTTTTCAAACATGTTTAAAATTAGAAAAGCAAGAAAAGGAAAAAAATATAAATACTTTTTAGGTCTATTAGTTTTTTAGATGAAAAACACATCTTTTAATTTGGTTTAAATTCTATTTTAGGACCATTTTTAATTAAAGTTCATGTGAAGCTCGATTATGAAAGCAGTGCATGCTAAAAGGAAATTCATGTTGGAAAATGCTTGCCCCTATGTTTTGATTAAATTTAGACCGATTAATAAATCGTGGCCCTCTGATTGTAATATTGACCTTTGACTGCTTATGTGACAACTTTTGAAAGAGTGAACAGATAGATGCGCACAAGATAGGCCGCTACACTTAAAACGACAACGCAAACTTATATTGCCGGATCCTCTACAACTAAGCACAGTGAACACAATCGTTGATTATTGGTGTATCATGGTAAATCGCGCTATTCATTATAAGCTGTCGAGCTTATAAAAGACAGAAACAGTGGACCAAAATGTTAGGCTTCTTAAAGAATTTCGTGTGATCCAACGTGGCTAACCTTAGCAGATACAACGCAGTCATCCACGTTGCGCAATGCGACTTCGTTTTGAAATTGTTGTTATCCTGTCCACATAACCAGCTCTTGATTGGTCCACGTGGTCTATATGGCGATGATTACCTTCCAAGAATACTTTTATCTTATCTGCCAAATCGTCTTTATTATGTGTAGTCTAGTGTATCAGACGACCACCTCCGGTTAGTTCATCCGCAGGAGAGCCAATATCCGCCTTGCAATCGAAGAGCTCATGTCGTTTTGTAAGACATCGTATCACTTAGCGCCAACTTTAATTCGAGTGCTAACTTTAACTCGATGTGTATGCTTCCCATTGGCGAAAAAGACGCAATGTCAATTTTATTGGTAAAATTACGACCATTGGATCAACCTCAAGAAGAATCTAGACCATCCACTTCTAGAGGTTATATTTAAACTGAAAAAAGTTCTAAAACCCCTAAAACTGTTTGTCTCTCTCAGAGCCCTTACCTTGCTTATGGTTGCTGACTTCGGTATTTGAAGACGGAGACGGAACGGAACAGAAATTTGGAGACAGAACGAAACAAAAACTGGAGACAGTGAGATGTTTGGTTGTGATGGACAGAACAGAAAAAACTGTCTCTGTCTCGAGGACAGAATGTGTTTGGTTGCAGTGGACAAAACGAAAAATTGTGCCAACGACGAAAATACCCCTGGTTCTTAATATGATTAGAAATATGTAATTCATTAATAATTTTATTACGAATGATTTGTATTGATTAAAAAATTAACAAATAATAATAATAACAATTTCAAATTAAGATTGAATAATAATAATAATAATAATAATAATAAAAATAATAACAACAACAAAATTAATAACATTAATAAATAAGTTCAAAATGTATAATAATAATAAATTTGAATTACAATAAATACAAAGTACATAATAATAATAATAATAATAATAATAATAATAATAATAATAATAATAATAATAATAAAATAATAATAATAATAATAATAATAATAATAAATACAAAATGATGCTTAATAATCATAACAATACACCTACTACTACTACTACTACTACTACTACTACTACTACTACTAATAATAATAATAATAATAAGAAATTTATAATAATAATAAAACAAAACAAATTGTGTGATAACAATAATAATAATATTAATAATAACAATAATTAATACCAACATTTATAATAATAATAATCATAATAATAAT
>JANQAP020000172.1:6682874-6694510 GCA_026874005.2 Erythroxylum coriaceum
CAAAAGAGATGAATTAGGATGAAATTGATGATGAGGAGTGTTGGAAATATGCTAGATGTAGTGTTTCTACTGAACATACATCTGTATTTTAGAGATATCTTGAGTTACAGATATTCAAATGGAATTATTGTCAATTTATAGTAAACTAGACACATATGGATACAATTCTTGTGAAGAGATTGAATTTTGATTCTGTCCCAAAGAGTCTTGAATTTTGGTTTGAAGTTAAGTATAGGGTGTTGTCTCGGTTTTTGAATAGTGTGTAGTAAATTGGGTATAACGTTCAGAATAATGAACCAAATTGTATGAACTTAGGTTCTTTAGAAACTTAAGACATATAGGAAGATTTGTTTAGAAGAAGGTATTGCCAGAAAATCTCATTTTCTAGGTCATAATAGTCATACCAAACTGACCTGAAAAATATAGCTGGAAAATGAGTTCTATTTACTGCTTTCTGTGAAAGTTCACTGCGGCCAACTCTTTGGTTCACCGTGGCCAACTTGCACAATTGCTCTCAGGAAAATTTCACCGTGGCCAACTCCTTAGTTCGCCATGGCCAACTTGCAAGATTTTATGAGAATTCCTCTCGGGAAAAGTTCGCCACGGCCAACTCCTGTCTTCGTCGCGGCCAACATTTCTGCACAGCTTATACATGCTTCGGTATTTTGATCATAACTTGTTCTGTAGTTATCCGAATGAAGTAATTCTTGATTTGGAGTAAACTAGAAGTATAGGGATAAAATTTTTATGAAGAAATAGAATTTTAATTATGTCTCTAAGAATTTCAAATTCTGGACTGAAGTTGAGTGCAGGGTACTGTTATAGTTTAAGAATAGTCCGAAGTTATTTGGAGTATAAATTTTGGTATACTGAACTGAATCAAATGATCTTGGTGTCATTAGAAACTTAAGAGATAGAGGAATAATTTCCTAGAAGTATGTATCTTCAAATTATACTTAGATGTGTTTTGATTTATGATGATTATGTGATGAGAATAATGGAAAGATACCCGAGATTGTCATGAACATGTATTGTACATATTTCATATTCATAAATGTGCATAAATAAATACTTATAATTGTGCTAAAGTGTGATATGTGTATATTGCTTATTATAGAGGAGCATTTGGAATGTCAACATCCAGACATTGCTGGAACTTCGAGGCAATAGCTTCGAAAGCAATCTGTGAGTAACCTAGACGGTCTCACTCAATTAATTGTTTGTTTTATATTATGTTTGAATTATTGAATGAATGTGATCTGATTGTGTTGATTCTGGACAATGAAGGTCCGATGATTCTGAGAAATGAATGTGATATTGAAGTGCTACTTGTATGTGAATGTGAAGAACTAAATGCTTCTTAACATGATTGACTGATTATGAGAGATGCATTCCATATATGAATGCATGACCAGATAATGAGAGTTCTAACTTGAGTAGCCACCGGAAATGAGCTTAAAGCTCAGACTGTGATTAGAGCCTCAGGCTCAGTTGTGAATATACCCGGTATCTACTAAAGGATATGGTACCTTATTCGATACAGCTTGGTATCCACTAAGGGATATGGGCTAGTAAAAAGACACTCGGTCAAAACGACAATAATAAATGAAAGTGAGTCTCACGAGCATTGAATATACATGTGTAATACGTGTGTATAATTGATATGTGTATTTTGTATGAATGACATCTTCAGTATGATTGTGCTGAAAGTGATATATCTATATGCAAAGATGCAACGTGTGACTTATATGTTATGTGTATTGATGTGCTGCATGAATTGAGTGAACCATCGATGATGGTTACCTCATCTGAGTTCACAAGACTCACCCAAAATTGCATGTTGACATTTCAGGACCGAGAGACGACGTGATTTACTGAGAGACCCTACAAGAAGCTTCATTCTTGTACTTTTGGCAAAGAAGAAATGGCTCAAAGATCGGTTAACTGGGATTGGAAAGATTAGATAGACTTTTTGTGGATTTCCTTTTACATGTAGCACTTTTTGTGTTAGGTTATGATGATGTAAATGTATAGATTTTTGAAAGCTATAATGTATGTACATTCGGTATTTATGAAATGAAAAGAGAAAAAAGTTGATTTTAAATTATTGTGATTTCCTTATGATGCTTTATAAGTAGATAATGATATGATGCTATGTGAAGTGAATGTAGTGATCAATGGTAGCCTGTCCTTATCATAGGATATGTACCGGAATGACCTCTGGGAGTCCCGGTGTGTACCCTACAATAAGGGGGCGCTACAAGTTAGGAGCTGGTACTAACATTTGGTTTTAGTTTGATAACTGAACTAATAATAGTCAACTTTTTCAAAGAGTAGACCTAGCACAACCCAGGAACATAATTGTTGCTAATGCTAGAGTATCTACCCTTATTCATAATAGGGATTGGTTTGGCAATTTCTGAGATTTCTCCTTGCTTGCAGGCTATTTACCTCAAATTCGTGAGACGCATGGACAAGATAGCTTTGTTTAGGTGCCTAACAAGAAAGGCACATTCTCAAATAGTTCTTGTCATAGGATCATGGCTACTAATGATGAAGCAATTATTTGGTATGACATTTTATGGAAGAATTCTTTGAACTCAAAAGCTTCAATTTTTCTTGGTTGATAATTAGGAATAGGCTGAGAACTAAAGATAGATAGTTTGGGATATATGATCTAGTATGTGATCTATGTAAACAAGATGTAGGGAGTAGGAATCACTTATATTTTTGTTGCAGTTTTAATAAAGCAATTTGGAGCAGGATGATGCATTTTTTACCAGTCCCTCGCTATACTTTTGAGTGCAGATAAACTTTGCATATGATCATGAAGTGCGCCAAGCAAACTAAACCAAATGGGTTGCTCATTAAAATAGTATTTACTACTACCATCTATTCAATATGGAGGGAAAGAATAAGGAGATTGTAGAAAGGACTTGAAACTGAAAAATATCATATAGTAGATATGATTATTAACTGGGTTCCAACTACCTTGATCGCAAACTCCAAGCAAGACACACTTACTCCCAACCTGAAAGTCATCTGGATGTCATAATTACTTGTGCCTAACGTAAATTAGTCTTATAAATTATTTTTTACAAATTTGTGGACAGATTAAGCGTATTGTTGTAATGTGGTTTTCGTATCTTTTGCTATTATTAATACAATATTTTTCAATTTAAAAAAAAAATTTCTCGGCAGAGCGTCTATATCAGCTCCAGTTTTGGGTAGACACCACTGGTTCTCATTTGGTCCTTGCTCTGGACGCGCTGGTGATTCCACTGAATCACCACTCTTGAGCCAGATGACACTAAGAACATGCAAGTCATCAATTCATCCAATTATGCTCAAAAGGAACTTCTCAAAACAAAAATAATCTTTCGTACTTAAAGAAGAAGCATATGTCACCATGAACATAAGTTATTATAAGGCCGACTGTAATCACTAACAAACAACTAATATGGTTGTTTCTGTTAGCGGCAGCTACCGTGGACGAGGGCTTTAAGATCCCTATATCGTAAACTGGTGTCATGTCTGGCTGGAATAATCCAAAATTCCGCTCACATGTTGGTCCAGCCTTGAGATTTTCGTTGAAGAGTGCAAAAATGTACGTCTCAAATGTGCGGTTAGGCATCAAGGGTGTGCCATAACTAGATGACACATGCTGTAGGAGCTTTCCATTGTACTGTGCTGCACTTTGGATGTCTGCTCCAACTTGCGATGAGTCTCCCTTTGATGGCCATCCAGTTTCTGCAATGACTATATCAATATCTGTAAAACCAAGGAGTTTAATTGCTGAATAGACTGCATCAAGTTGTCCATCTAACATGTTTGTATAAACAAGTTTGGTATTTTCATCGAAGAGTCCAGGGTTAGGTCTAAAGAGGGCGTAGTCAAGAGTATCAGCAGAGCATCCGAAAAATGGATACGGGTTGATCAAGAAAGGTGAGGAAGTAGCTTTAAGGAAACTGAGCAATGGCTTAAGAACATGGATATCATAGCCTTGCCGAAATTTGCCGGAGGATGGTGGGCTAGAATTCGAAAGAATGCCTAAAGAATGTGGGGTTGAGACTTTGATTGTAGTTTCTAGAGAGGCACTAACAAGGGCTGCATGGAGAGTCTGCATTGCTGGAACAAGGCTTGCTATTAACAACTTGTTTGCCGTTGATATCACTTCATTTCCAACAAAAATGCGGATTATGTTTGTTGCTGGTATGTAAGGTTGGACGTTGGATCTTAACCATTCTTCAGCAAAGTCTAATTGTTTGAGGTGGGGAATTTGATCATTAGGGACAGAGACTGTGACTGCTATGCCAGTATGAGCAAAGCCCTGCAGTATTTCGGAGTTGGCATCAAAGAGCCTAACACGTTTGACTTTGGTTGATTCCGACAAAAACTTGGCTACTTGTGCTGGCGGTGGAAGGTTATTAGCCACTGCCCCATAATTGACTCCAACAATTCCTTCTCCTATAAGAACAGCCAAACCTACTGGTTAGCAATTAATGGAGTTGGTGAGCTATCTTCTCAAGGCCTTTTTGGTTTATTCTATCTTAGACATACCTTGAATACGACTGGATTGAAGAAGAACAATGGTTGTAGCCAATGAAGCAAACAAAACAGAGAAGCCCTTGTCCATGACTAGTGGGTAGACTACAAAGGGAATGCATTTAGGCTCTATTTGTGAATGTCTTAGTTCAAGAACAGGCCACTTTGAGATGCATTTCTTTTCTGATACGCAAACTTCGAAATTTTAGATTCTTTGATGGAGATGGTATAACAGAAAGAGTCCTTCACTGTGGCGATCATTTCGTCGTTTAAAAGTACACCACTTTAGCCCCTTTTTGTTAGTATACAAACGGAAAATTTATATTCTCTCCGGCGTAAAACCTAAACATAAATCAAATGATCTTAGCATGCATTTTAATTTGCTGGGAAATTTTGTAAATTAACATTGAGACTATACTATAATTAATGCTCGTTAATGCTATATAATAACTAATGTATATTCTTTAGGTATCTTCTAAACCATGAGAATACAATTTGTTAGAAGAAATTTAAAATTGGAGAACTGGTTAAAAGAAAAGGCTACTAGAAAGACAGAAAGAAGAATCGTATCATTTGGAACTGGTAGACAAAGAATGTCTACAAAGCAACAACTCGTGCAGACTCTGGACATATAAACTGAAAAACCTGACCCGACGTCAATTTCTCTAACTGGACATGCCTCCAGCGGCCAAAGAAACAAACCGAAAACATATGCCGTTGTTGTATTTGAATTAAAAAAAAAAAAGAAAACAATAAGGAAGATGCAAGATACTGTAAAACTTAACTGACAAGAAGTAAACAGAATCTTTGTTTGCTTGGCAGGTTAGAAAAGGAGCAAACACTATCTCTTTCTTTAACATTGCTTGCTCAAATGAGCATCTCAGACACATAAGCACCCGCATGTAAACAGAAACAGATTTGATGGTGACAGGCATGTAACCTTTTTTCTTTTTGCATACAGGCGCAAGTGCAAAACTGTGGGTTGGAATACTCATTTGAGCAAGAAACATTACAAAAGAGGCGAACCCCAATTCTCCCCACTCATCACTTCCTTCCTAGTATATAGGCCTTGTTGTTATAAACAGAATGTCTTTTATATATGTGCAGATACTACAGAGTTAGATTGCCATTATACCTCTTTTCCTTTATAGTTTGGTGAATAATATATATAAACTTACGAAAATAAGGTTGAAGGGCCTGTGTGTATTTTTAAGTCCTAAGATTAAACAACTGAAGGTTAGGTTGAGTATTGAAAATGAGCTCCTCGGGTATGTTAATTATATACGGGAGAGAAAACAATGAGGTATAGCTAAGACTTTTGGTGGAATAAGTGGTCAGAATTGGAAGCAAGGATAGTTGTGGATAGTGCGGTGTCTGAGACTTGACAGTCAGTTGAAGGGGGCACTGAGGAAATGGAATTTTAGGTGTTCATGGAATGGCAGCTCAGTGCAGTCGGACTATTGAACCCCCAACTAACCGCAAAAATCAATTTCAATACAAAATTATAATTCAAATTCGCTATCTGCACCCATTTGCTTTTGTTTATTTTATAGACACAAATGTGTAGTTACACCTAATATGAGAAATCGCTACGATCATACCGATAGGTTTTTCATGCATAAGAAAGAACAAATAAAAGAGCATCAAGCGTTGTTGATGCTGTTAGGGAATAGGAATAGGAATAGGATTTTAAAAAAAAAAAGAATTAACCGACAAACTCCGAAAGACAGGGGAAACGAAACGATGTCAGGGCTGCTCTAAATTATAAAACTTGGTCAAGTTATTAAAGAAAAATGTTGAGATTTGTTTTGGCTTTGGCTTTGGCTTTGGCTTTGGCTTTCACACTAATAGGCTTATCAAACTTGTACTGCGCGGGGATTGAAAAGTAAACATGCACACTATTCCACATTTACACCTAAGGATTTGTTTGAGCAATCAGTGTAGAGTTTTTGAACTTGATCTAATTTATAAAAAAAGTTATTAATCATTTAAATTTGATTTATAGTTTCTTTTTATTATTAAGTGGAGGTGTTAGGGTTAGAAATTATCATGATGTAATGCTTCTGCCTCCAAGATAATAAATACCCATTTTAGGGAAGTGGTAAAATTGGAAGGACATTTTGTTGGCTTTAATCTAGACAAGTCCATTCATGTTGCATTTATGAATAATTCATTATCATTACATTACTAAGATTAAACATTAATAGAATAAAAGGATTAGTATATGTTAAATTTCTTCTTTATGAAGAAAATGGTCAATCTCATGAACTATAATATGAAAATAATTAAATAAATGTGTGTATGCCTGTTATAGAGCAAATTTACTACTTTGATTCACATTAAAATTTCGAATGGAGCTTTCTTTGTGTGACTACAAAAATAATTATTGTAAGAGTTGTATAATTATCCTTTTGGCTTGAGATCTTTAAGATATTTTATATAGAAATTAATATATTTTGATACTATATGTAAAATATCTTAGTCAAGGATAGCTTAATTGGTAGTTATTGGAGCTAACGTGAACTTTGTGGATATAACATAAATTACGATATTCAAGGGTTCCATTTTTCTTAGTTTGAAAAATCCTCACCTAAAGCGTAATAAAACTTTGAGAATTATTTTTAAATATCATCATAATTAATTAATAAAAATGAATACTAACATGATTTAATTTAAATATAATGATACTAAATCTATACTATATTTAATGAGAATATTCTACGATAAAAAATTGAATTATACTAAAAAATCATATACAAAAAGGTTTGTCAAAACTATTTTATGACCTTTTTGTACAAAAATATTTTATATTCATAATATTTGAGTAATTATGATGTGTTGCTAAAAATAATTTAGGATTATATATATATACACTAAATTACTTAACATATCACAAACAAAGAACTGTTGGAGGAGAATAAAAGATAATTTAGTCGTGTTAGACTTGATTATAAATTTAGGAAATTTTAGTGTCAAATATAATATATTTAATAAATAAGCGTAATATAAGATTAATATTAGCAATACGTTGCCTTGGGTTTTAGTCTCATCAAGCTCATTTTCTAGCTACAATTTTGAACAAATCCTAAACGAGCAAGCCCTCCCCCATTCGATGAAGATTCCATCTTTTCTTCTCACTTTCAACGTAAAACCTTAACTTCCTACAAAACCCACCTCATATAACTCACGATTCAACCAAAAAACAAACCATTAATAGAAAATTTGAAAGAGGGATTAAGAGAGGAAAGAACTTTACTAATAATAGAAGTTAGTGAAAAAAGTAAAGTAGCACCACATGATCTATCACATTTAAACTAATAGAAAATAAAACAACGCTAGAGCAATTTAATTGTAGGTATAAGTTCATACAACTAAGCATATACACCATATGTACATATATATATATATACACACTATCTTAGGGTTTGCTAACCACACCCTATATGAGAGAGAGAGAGAGGGAGCAAATGAGGAGTGGAAGGATGTAAGCCTAAGCCACTTAGCAGAAGAGGAAGCTACATAATAAGAAGGGGTAAGTGAGTGAGTTTTTAATGTAAAGATAAACGAGGTTAGCTTAAGTTTAAAAAGGAAAAAATAGACAAAGAGTAAAAATTTTTATTGAAAGTTGAGTATTTTTTAATTCTTTAAGCTGAGAATTATTATATTATCATTGGAGGGTAGGTGATCTATTTTATATCTGCAAGTGAACAAGATCAATCATGGATAGCTAGATAAAAATGAAGTGATTCTAGAGTATTGATCCCATATGTCCTATTAATCATACTTAAACAAACTAAATAAAACTAAAGAGTTGATTAAATATAATTAAATTAAATAAATAACAAGAGTGAAACAAATAACTAATAAAAGGAGTCAATAAAATAGACCATGGATTTAAGGTTCACTGATGAAGAATTTAAATTATCACACACAGTTAATTAGCTAGAGTGAAAGTTAACCTAATATATTTATTCTTTCTGTTAAGGCATATAAGTATATTTAATTAAGAAACTACCACATATTGACATGTAATTTAACCAAAGCAAACTTATTAATCATATTTAAGCTATATCATAATCACAAAAGCCTAGGATACTATCGGTTTCTAGTTCTAAAATGTTCACTCTCCTAGTGAATAGATCATTCTTCACTTATCAGTCCTTTATAAAATTCCTAAGATTGAATCTATAGTGGCCAATTGCAAATTCGTTATTAAGATTAAAGGAAAGAAAATTCAACCAATGAAAGAATAAAAACATGTATAAGGAATTGATAAATCCTTACAAGCTATATCCCCCAACCTTAAGTAAAGTTTATTGCCACTAAAAATAACTAAGACAAAATATAAACATATCAATCTCTATATAGAAAAGAAAAGTAAAAGAAAGAAAGAAAGATGTTATTACTCTAAATCTTCTTCCAATGCTAAAAAAGAAGAAAACTATAAGAAAACGTAACTAAAGATGGTTATAACTAACTAGACTCCTTTAGAAGTCTTCTAATATAAGTATCTATAAATGGGGTTACAATATTAGAGTCCTAGATTGATTAAAATAGAAGAATCACACATCCTTATCTTTCTTTGTTTGAACACAAGTACTTGACACCTTTCATAACTACTGCCTATTTTATGATACTTTTCTCTTATGCAACTTTAATGATGAGTCTAATATCAGTCTTAAATAAACTTTGATGTTGGTCTTGTTCTATATCTTAACTCCTAGACCCTAGTGAAAGACATGTGCTCCTGTTATACTTTGTTCCTCCAGCTTCTCTACCTTTAGGCATCTTCAATTTAGAATTAGCCACCCATGTCTTCTACAAAGTTGTTGTCCATCAAGTTAGCTTTTTAATGACTCTAAAATATTATCAATTTGAAAACTGTAGAGAAAGTTATACTAAATCTTTTTTTTCTCAAATTCTTCACTTAAAAGATGTTGAACTAAAAATTAAAAAAACACAATAAAATACATATAAAATTTATCATCCAAGTTCCAAATACTAAGTAAATTAAACCTAAATAATACGTAAAGTATCAATATGCCAAATTCCTCCATATTTAGCTAATGAATGAATTCCATTTCCATAGGTATATGGTGACATTTAGCATATATCATAAGCCTTTAAACCTTTAGGTTCCCTAGTAAAGATATAGTCTCTTGAGGGTTTACTTAAATTATACTTATAAACATTGACCTAAACTCATTAACAAACTTCAAATTAACAACATAATATATTCAAATTCAAGTCTCAAGAGAATTGTAAACATTATTAACAAAAAGAATTGTAAACATTCAACACATAATATTTCATAACCAAATCATAATACAAATAAGACAAAGTAAACCCTATTTTACCTCCATTTTCAAGTTCAAATACCATGAATTGATAATTCCTAACAAGATATCACTCATTCACATAGTTCTTTGAAATCTGGGCGAGGTATTCTCATCATCTTCTATTGAAATTAAACTTACAATAAATTTGAAATTCATCTAGTCTCTATTACTAAAATAGATATGTAAAAGCCCAAATCAAAAGGAATTTGATTAGGATTGTAATGAGGTCAAAAGATTAAATAAGCTAACAAAGGAAATGGAATAAGTAAGAAAAATATTCATAACTAGTAGATAAATAAAGAAAAAATATATAAAAAATCAATGTTATTCCATTAACTCCTTATATTTTTACAACCATCCATTTTCGTCATACTTTTTCAATCATAATAATCTATGCCAACCAATTTTTAACACTACATTTCCTCCTTATTTTCTCCTCGTTGTTTTTCTCTAATTGACATGAGAGTCACATTTTACATTGCCATTTTCATATGCTTAACCATCTCCCCTCAATTATTTCCTTGTATCCCCTCATCAAGAACTACATTAAATTATAAACTTAAACATTAATAATTAGGGACTAAATATTTGTTTTTATTTTAGGCCTAAGGTTCTTTAGAGAAAAGGTTACTAAAAAAAGCATAAAACTTATAAAAGGCTCAAAGGGGCTTATTAAAAGATTAATGTATAAAAAGGTAGGCAATTTGACTCAAGCATAGATTATAAGAGCCTTTATCATCTTCATACTTGCATATACCTTATTATAATCTAAAAAAGATAAAATTCAAGTTTTATAAATTTAATAGCAAAGTAAGTATCCACACTTAAAATCAGGAAGAGACTAGTATTGAACGCACTTCAAAATTGGCATCAATATTTTTCTATAACTTTATAGTTTTACCTAGCTTATGAGATTTGTTAAGTCAGGAGGACTTTACGATATTTAATTTTGATGACAATCAAATAATAATAATGTTAGAAATAAATGAATTAGTTTGATGAGTGTGTTAAGTGTACAGAAGAAATAAAACACATAAGAAGTCAGACAAAGAAGAAACAAAAGACAGAAGAAGTCGAAGACAGAAGAAATAAAACACAAAAGAAACAAAAGATAGAAGAAGTTGAAGACAGAAGAAATAAAACACAGAAGAAGTCAGATACAGAAGAAACAAAAGACAGAAGAAGTCGAAGACAGAAGAAATAAAACACAGAAGAAGTCAGACACAGAAGAAACAAAAGATAGAAGAAATCGAAGACAGAAGAAACAAAAGACAGAAGAAGTCGAAGACAGAAGAAATAATACACAGAAGAAGTCAGACACAGAAGAAACAAAAGACAGAAGAAGTTGAAGACAGAAGAAATAAAACACAGAAGAAGTTAGACACAGAAGAAACAAAAGACAGAAGAAGTCGAAAACAGAAGAAGCAAAATACAGAAGAAGTCAAAACACAGAGGAAACAAAAGACAGAAGAAATAGAGACACAGAAGAAAACACAGACGATACAAGGCAGAAGATACGCGAGTATGTCGACCAGTTAGTTAGTTAGAGTTAGTTACAGAACTCAACTAAATAGCGGTTTTCAAGAATCAAGAAGTAGTTATCAAGAATCAAGAAGCGGTTATCAAGATTCAAAGAAGCGTTTGGAGACTTAGACTATAAATACTGGTGGCAGTTGAAGACTAAACAACTTTTTGGTGAAATCCTTGATTCTACAACCTTTGAGCGTTCAAGTGTATACTTAAAAATTCTGT